>JAODAC010046416.1:0-56167 GCA_027575185.1 Mimaenictus wilsoni
TAATTAATTTCTTTGTAGATTCATTAATTGTGCTAAATGATTACATGTTCTTCTTTGATATGTCGATGCTAGCTAGTGTGGAGTCGTTCAAATAAGACTGTATGATAGTAGTTTGTGTGAATGAGTTAGGAAAAAAAAAATCATACTAAGTACTTACTTTCAAATAAAAATAATTTGTTTTAGCAAGAAATTATAATTAAATAGTTTCTTAAGAGATGGAGATAAAACAAATGGACTCTGTTATAAATAATGTAGAACTGTGTTGGCGGATCGCTGAATCAATTCCAATGCGATTTGTTTGAGAAATTTGTTTGGCAGTTTATGCCTTCGCTCAAACTGGGAATAACAGAAACTAAGAAACTTGGAAAGCTTGACTTTGCTGTTTATATACGTATACATATTATTTTCCGATGGAAAGTCTATGAAACAAGTATAAACGATTATAAATTACAAGAAATCTGTATTCAACTTTGATGAACCCTGTGTGGAAAATAGACATTAAGCTTATTGTTCATTCCTCAGAACCGTTGAATGTTATGATACCTTCAATGGCCCTGAGGATTTTCATATGAGCTGCATTGAACATTATTGATGTTACTAATGTATCCGGTCGTAATTCTATGCCATAAGTCATTATTGGCCTGAACACCTCCACTTATGTTTTCGGGCTTCCGTGACTCTTTAGATTTGTTTTATTTTATATGGTGTTTTAGGCAACATGAGACTCGACCTGCCTTCTTTATTTGAGTCTTTACTCTTCCTTTCAGTTCTCCGTGACTTGAAAGATTGTTCTCCAAATATCTAAATTGCCCCACCTATTCTACAACGCTCCTATCAACTTCCAATTTCCATCTGGTCAAGGAAGTTGTCATTACCCTATATTTTTGATTTTTTTAACTGCTATTACCGTGGTGAACATCTTCTTCTACTACTTCCAATTTGTGCCAAGTCGGTAAGGATGCGTTTACCATGCATTTCCTTCTGCTAATTACTATTTCCATGGTGCACATATTAACGTTGCCTTGAATTGGTGGGGCATTCTTTGGAGATTGTCTTCGTTATCCGATGTCAGCTAACAAAATGAAGTTGGTTGTTTCATTTTGTATCCAGTGTATTCACGAGTTTCCTTAATGTCTTCGTCCATTATCAGGTTAAACAACACTGGACATATCGCGATTCTCACCACACTTTGACTTGCTTTATATTGCGGTGGTAAGTTTAGCATTTGCATTTCTTCAACTACTTTTCTATATCTCTCATCCAAAAATTCCCTCTAACCAAATGTATACTTCTTCTCGTGCCTCTCTTTGTCTTAAGCTAACCCAAACTAACCATTGCATGTACTTCTTTCGCGACCCTATTTCTACACTCGACGCTGCACTTTATTTTCTTTTCCCAGCCTCCAGAACTTACAATTAGTCTTCTACCGTACCGACAACATCTCTTCGGCAACTTCGCGATTGTATTCTGTATTCTTTGTTGGGTGTTTATAACCTGTTCGTTCCTGTCTGTTAATAAACTGTGTACTTATATCAACATATCTCGCAATCAATCTATCACCTCTAACTCCACAATATATCAATGTGTGGCATCCTACAAATTTCCAACATGTTTCTCCGACATTCCCCATTAACCAAAGGTATACTGCAAGACCTCCCTACAGGTAAATTTTCTTTTCTATCCAAGCCCAACTAATATGTTCTATCCTCGAGAGGCTACAAAATATTTTCCTTCTTTCGCCTCGAGGACTTAGTTTCACGTATTCAAACGTTCAACATCTCTTATTTCTTATTTTACTCTCACATCGAATTAATCACCATCGCGCACTTGAAAAACTCCACAGACTTAAGGAATCCATTCAAATGTGATAATGAATTCAAATGTGATAAATATACAAATGTAGTGGAACACATCTTTCATTATGCATAAAGAACTCAGAAAAACAGATAACTAAAGAATATACGAAGATATATCGCAGAGATTCAAGCCGTTGATGATAATAATGAATCTGTGACAATTGGCATATTTTACTTATACGAAAATTTGATTTTTTTATTAGCAATTGTACCAAAAATATTGTAAAAGTGATCGCAAAACAAATAGCATGTGTTTGACTTTTTGATGAGCGAACCGCTGTCAATCTTGTAAAACAAAGGAAGAACTGCTGGAGCTTACCGCTTAGCATCTAATCGATTTTAAAATCAGAAACTTCTTACGTTTTTAAAGAAATGTGTGTAATATAATTGGCCGGCTCAGTTATCCTTGGAAATGCTCATTATTACACTCTATAAAACCAGACTACTCAAAAAGCGTTTTTAAACTGCTTCATAATTGTATCAAACAATGAATACCGTTATTTTTGTAGCTATTATCAATAGTGCCATCAACAAAAATGGTCTCTGTCAATATTGAAATCTATTCAATACACGGAAGAACAACATGTTTTTCACATTTATTTCTGAACGCTGGAGTATCGCATGTATAAACCCATTAGCTTGCAACTTAATTACAATTCAATAATAGTAAAATATATACTCAGTCACGAATTTACACTTTATATGAATTCTACGTGCATTGTACATTACGGAAATTGTTGTTTATTCCACTAAAATCAATCTATAACAGATTGAAATAATTTACAGAACCAAAAATACCACAAAAGAATAGTTTACCAATTGGAAATTCCAACAAATTAAAAACTGACCTGTTTTATTTTTGGGTTAAATGATTCAGGATAAATTTAGAAAACTGTTATTTCCTTAAATTGAATAATTATGGCTAAATATAAGCCATGTGTTGCTGCAATACGTGTCTCTCGCGTCTTTATTATTATTTACATTTTAATGGCTATCGTCTCGTGTCTTTATTTTGCATAAAATAAATATTTACAATTAACATTCCGCACACGTTCTTCAATCAATTGCTCTATCAAGATTTATATTATTTAACTCTGACATTTTGTGATATTTGCGAAGACGCAACTTAATTTAAATAATCCCAGTTTAAAAGAATCACATACACTCAGTATGACCATCTAGTATAATTGTTCGTGTGTTTAAATTATGCATAATTGAATTCGTATTGTTTACACCTGCGTCTAGCGGCTGTTAAAAGCCCATTACGATGATTAAGCCAAATTACATAAATCACCAATGTAGGAAATGCGTAGAGTGCGATATTCACGAATCGCACTCGAATTGTTTCGTCCTTGATTCCATCATTTCTCGATCAAGCATAAAACTGTACAAAACAATGCGATATAAAATAAATTCCATCGTACTTCGTGATCATCACTTCTTGCTATATTTTGTCTCACGCGTATCGGTAAATGCGTACAAATTGATTATGTTGTTTTCTTACAATATGTTAGATGATTTCTACGTGTTTAATTATCAATCTCGCAAATGTATGGCTAGACTTTACTCAGGTTACGATTAGTAGAATGACTTATAGAACGCGCAATTAATCATAAACAGGATCTATTAATATCTGGCGTGTTTGTGTACACATATCAATCGTTTAGTTGTTATTTACTTGATTATTTATTAATCTTTAGATGGACATAAGATAGCATTAAAATGCTTTTAAAATAACTCGGAGAATGCTGTTATTTTGATGTAAGAATGGATTTATTTGCATTTTTATGATTACTGAAAAAACATTAAAGTGTTCATTTTATACTCTTTATGAGATGCTTCTGCTTATTTCAAGGTAATAAAATTAATCAGTGTGTTTACAAGTCCATTAACCTATTGTTTATCGTAAAAATATTTTTAAAACTTCTGAACAACAAACGACCTAAAATTGTATTTAATCAATATTTCCCAAAATAATTGTAATTCCCATATCATATCTGATTGTATTTATTTATGTGAGTTAGTAAACGGTGGGTATATGCAACCCAAATATCAACGCATTCGACGACGTCCGATGAGAGCTGCGGATATGTTTAATCTATAGCTGCGGACCTACGACGTCTGAGCAAAAGCTCAGGGTCTTTTCGGAGATGCGCATAGTGCGGCGACAGATTGTAGCGACGCGGTTGACGTTTAGTCCGACAGTCTTAATGTTGCACTGCTTTGTGTAATTGTGGTTATTGGTCGGAATTTGATTGGAATTTTCTCTCGCTGATAGTGCCGCGAAGTAATCTGTGCCGCGAAGTTTAAATTGTCATACAGCTGTCAAATTAATGTCAATCAACTACACGTAGAGCCATCTACAAGCAAAAAGTTTTACATCAGTCAGCAGTTTACACATGCTACACATATTTTAGGTTATAAATTCAATTCCAACATCGAACGTGGTCAGTGTTCATGTTTTATGTTGCGTTAAACGGCGTTGTAGTTTCTGCTACTGATACTATCTAATTGCGCAAGTTTACTCAATCACATCTAAATAACAGTACATCATGACCGAAAAGGCACACTCGGACTTTACATGCATCTGCTGTCGTGTAGCATTCCACGATGGTGAAATTCAGCGTCTTCACTACAAAACCGACTGGCACAGGTACAATCTGAAACGAAAAGTGGCGGAATTACCGCCGGTAACATCGGAGGAATTCCAGCGTCGTGTTCTGCTTCAAAAAGCCAACGATGCTCAGCAACTTCAGGATAAATCCCAGTACTGCAAGTTTTGTAAAAAGACATTTGGAAATGAAAATGCCTATGATAATCACTTAAACTCGAAGAAACACAAGCAAAATGAAGAAAACTTCGTTGAAATTACACCAGTAACACCCACAGTTGTAGTTTCACCTAAAGCTGAGACAACTAATACGGTTAAGATTGAAGATGCAATGTCCTGCGAGTCGGATGAGGACGCCGAGGAAGTTGATTCTGACGAATGGGAATTGGATGATGTTGAGGTGGATTTACGAAACTGCATTTTCTGCAAACACCATAGCAAGAATCTGGTAAAGAATTTGCAACACATGTCAGAGGCGCATTCCTTCTTTGTACCCGATGTGGAATTTTGTGTAGATGTTAAAGGATTGATTGAATATCTCGCTCAAAAGATCGACCAAGGCTTCATGTGTTTGTGGTGCAATGAGAAGGGCAAGACTTATCATACTGCGGATGCAGCCAGACGGCATATGCTCGACAAAGGTCACTGCAAAATGTTACATGAAGGCGTTGCACTAGCAGAGTATGCTGATTTTTATGATTATTCTTCGTCGTATCCAGATGCCGATGACGAAGGTGTGAATGAAGATGCCGAGGTAGAGATTCCAGAGCTTGATGGTAATGAGTATCAGCTGATTTTACCATCAGGGGCAATTATTGGACATAGGAGTTTAATGCGCTACTATAAGCAGAGTATTGACCCAAATAGGGCTGTGGTCGTGGTTGATAAAGGCAGGAAAAAGTTGCACAAAGTTTTGGCACAGTACAGGTCACTTGGCTGGTCGCCAGCTCAACAAGAATCCGCAGCAAGGTTGGTAGAATTGGCCCTAGAGGGTAATGTTTATTTACATGCATTATTTTAATTTCAGGAGGGCCAGGGATATACACTATATGAAGAGAATGCATACAAAACTCAATATGAAACTTGGTGTGAAGGCAAATAAGTTCCAACCGCATTTCAGGTGCCAGGTCAATTATTAAGCTATTGAATTTATATCCGAAAATAAATGTATTTATAGCTGTTATTTATTTAGTAACTTTGACCCAAAAATTATCTTTTTTTGTTATCATTTTTATTGTGTACATATATTGTGCAATGTCTGCTCGAGAGTATACGCGAATTCATTCTTAATCTATTTTGCTGATTAAATTTAAACGTCGGCAAAATGATGATGTAACTGTCAATTGCCTTCCAGAAAATTTTTGTGAAAGATTCACCAATCTGAAGATATTTCTTGCCAGTTTTTAATTTTTGTTTTATTAAGATGACCCTACGCGGCCGGTACCGCGTAATGGCAAAATACCGAACTGAAATATGAAATTCAAACTTTGCTCTAAATTATTTTCTAATCTGCATGTTATAGAATGCCCATTCTTGAATGGATCGATTCCTTATTAAATTTAGCTTGGTTTTATATACGCTTTTACGCCTAAATTTTCGGTGATTATTAAGATATATTCGTGTAAAAAACGTCTTTTCCAAAAATGACAAGTTTTAAGGATTTCTTTCATATTTCAAGGATTATTAAACATATACCAATCGATTTAACATGAAAATTCTTCTTCAAAGTCCTGAGACAGTTTTTCATTTGATTATTTAGAACCGATATTGTAACTTATGAAAATTATGTCTAATAACGGTGTCGCTTTCAAAGTCAGAAAAATGACTACTTTTACATGTTTCACTTTTACTTGTACTTCCTTTTTATAATGTACACTAATCATTTATCATTTGATTCAGAATGAAATTTGCCGCAATTCCCTACAACAGTTTTTTGTTTATACGTTCAGAAATCATGTTATATATCATTGTAGTTGAGTCTAATAACGTCAACAATGTGGATCTCCAAAAGTGGCTTGTGTTAGACCTATCATTTTTATTTCTCTTATTTCTAAAAATATAAATCATGCACCAATCGATTCAGCGTGAAAATTGCTTCAAACTTATAGGACAGTTTTTTTTTATTACTTAGAACTGATGTTTTAAGGCCTAAAAGTTTAATCCAATGTAGGACAGAGGAACCCTCGACGAGTTGGGTCAAATTTTCAGATTCGCTACTTTGTTGCCTTATAAAAACGTGAGTTAAAATTTGTGTAAACAAGCCCACAATATGCATTATTAAAAAAAGATAAAACCTCGAAGAAATTGTACATTCCACCAAAAAACGAACTGGCATCAACATAAACCCCATCACATATGAAATGTTACAAGACACGCAATATACGACCAACAATTCAGACTCCTGAAGATGTGCAATGGGCGAAACCGGTAGATGTAAGAAGGACACGTCTAAATAAACAAATATAAAATTAAAAAAGATACATTTCTTTGAATAAACATATAATCTTACTGCGCATGACCGTGGCCACGTTTCATCACTGTCAACGCCAGCTGTTTGCACTTTGTTGTGTTTTTATATAGGTTATTTCTTCGTATCGTACTGTTTCAAAGTAATCAACGTAATCAACAACTAGTAAATATAACTACATACAAAATGAACGCTATAGGATTAAGTATGATTATGAAAATGGGTTGTATTTGTAAACGGGAAACAGTCAACATAAACGGTATAAAATACTCTATTTTGGAACATCTTGGAGATGGGTACGTTCACAATACTTGTACCTCACGATTTGTAAGTCAAAATACAAATTTGTATGCTGTTTTTTTCTACACCAATTACAGAGGTTTCAGTACAGTGGACTTGGTCGAGTGCAAAAACAACAAAAAAGTGTATGCCATGAAAAGAATGACTTCACATAGTATTGCAGATCAGCAAAAAGTCCAGAAGGAAATTGACTACTTGAAGAAAATCAGACATCCAAATATTATGGAATTACATGATTTCTATTTCAAAGGTAATTGAAAAATCTAAAAATGTGATGTCTTCGTAATTCGAAACAAATTGTAGGCTCGGCAGATATTGTTGTAAACACAACTTCGGAAGCATTCCTTGTATTACCCTACTATCCACGAGGAACACTACACGACAATTTGCACTCACGTTCTTTAAATAAACAGTATATGGATGTAATCGAAGTGTTCCGGATATTTTCAAGCGTTTGTGAAGCTGTGAAATATATCCATGAAATGACCCCGCCACTTGCACACAGAGATCTCAAGACTGCAAATATTTGCTTTACGGACAACTTAACGCCGATTATAATTGATTTAGGGTCGATGCGTGAAGCACGCATTCAAATTTGTGGCTCCCAGGATGCACAGCGGCTGCAGGACGAAGCTGCGGAACATTCCTCAGCGCCCTACCGTGCTCCAGAGCTTTTTAATGTTGACAGTTATTGTGTGATTGACGAACGAACGGATATTTGGAGCCTTGGATGTATACTGTATGCCTTGTGCTATTTCATGTCGCCATTTGATTTGGTTTACATGCGTGGTGATTCTGTTGCGTTGGCTGTGTTGTCTGGTGGCGTCCATTTGCCGGAGGATAGTACTTACTCCGATCATGTGCATGATTTAATTGTATATATGTTGAATACTAATGCAAGTGAAAGACCTTTCATTCAAAGCGTTATTGAAAAGACGCAAATTGTGATGAATACTGTGAATAACATTGCTTAATGATACATTCCACGAATTATTCCGATTTTGGAGTATTTATTAACAATTGAGGCTATGATAAGATATGTATGAAATATTGAGCTTTGTTGTATGATATTAAAAGGAAACTTTTAATCTTAAAGAATCGTGTTTGTTGTTATTTCTTCGTCAATTTATGGATATCTTTTTATTTTATCCTCCCGAACTGTTTGTTTTGCCATAGAGGGGCAGAGAAAATTTTAAAGAATGCACAAACTAGATTCCAAGTTGGACAATGTAATGATCAAAGTGACCCCCTCGTAAATTCTCGGGCCACCACTGAGACTGGTCCATGCCTCCCTACCGCCTCCCAGTTTGGAAAACTGCTTTAAAATGTATGTGGGGGGGGCGAGTGCATAAAAAAAGATTGTCCATCCATTTTGAGTAATAGCTGTCTAATCATTTACATTATGGGTTGTTGTTATTAATTAGTCTATATATGTTGACAGAAATGATTGTGATAGATAGGTTTTCTTTAGCTTACTTTTTTCACCAACTGCAGATGGCGAAAAAATCAATATGTATTGAATCATCAGATATCAATACTTGACGATACAAATACTTTTTTTGGCAAAACCGTGCATTTCAAAACTGCGTTAATAGAGATTTTAAAAATTTACTGTGACAATTACTGTGACGAATAATTACATAAATAGAGATAGTTCGATTTATACGCGCCTTAGATTCGGAACCACAGATCATATGTTTGGAACATCCTAACAAACATATGGCAGAGGCAGTTCAATGCAGCGCCATTGTCGATGTTCAAATATAAAAATTATATTCAAATATTCGAATTGCCATATACGTAGTACATATATTACGTATATGGCAATTCGCATTGCAGTCAACAGTTCCTCTTTGGCAAATAAGCCAAATAAGTTACTTCAAAATTCGTTGTTGCCCCGCACAAAATAACGACAATAAATTTTAGGTTAGGCTCAGATCTGAAATGTCAAAGCAAGTAAACACTACCATATGATTCGTGTATGAATCACAGCACACTACGTCTTATGCCCTACATGTACTTCCAACAATGAATTAAAATACCTTTAATAATGAAGAAACTGCACCTAATGAAACTCATAACTATATTGTTTGTATTACTAAACAATAATTGCTATGCATTAAGAACGTATACCAAGAAGGAAATACAAGGATTTAGGTTAGTATTACATGGTCGAATAATCAAATAATTTGGATAATTACTTTTCAAGGGATGAAGTAAAGGAAATGTTTTATCATGCCTATGATAGCTATTTGAAATTTGCGTATCCTTACGATGAACTCAGGCCATTAAGCTGCGATGGTATTGATACTTACGGGAGGTACACCATAGTTATGATATAAGATTATTGAGCGTTCTCACAGAATATCATTTCCAGTTATTCTCTTACGTTAATCGATGCATTAGATACACTTGCAATAATGGGCAATTACACCGAATTTCAGAGAGTTGTGGATATTTTGACAACCAAAGAAAATTTTGATTCAAATATAAATGTTTCAGTGTTTGAGACAAACATACGAATCATTGGCGGATTGTTAAGTGCTCATCTCTTATCACATAAGTATATCTTCCATATTTATCGATAGCAAATGGAAATAATTTGTTTGGTATTAATAGGGCTGGTACTAAATTAGAACCTGGATGGCCATGTAATGGCCCACTTTTAAGACTTGCCGAGGACGTGGCACGAAGACTGATTATTGCATTTGATACACCCACTGGTATGCCCTATGGTACAGTAAATTTACAAAGTGGTGTACCAAGGGGTGAGACAACTGTGACATGTACAGCTGGTGTTGGGACATATATTCTCGAGTTTGGAACATTGAGCAGATTGACTGGTGATCCCATATATGAGGAAGTTGCAATGAACGCGTTGCATTCTTTGTTCAGACATAGGTCTCAGATTGGTTTGTTTGGTAATCATATCGATATTGCCACTGGTCGATGGACAGCTCAAGATTCCGGAATTGGGAGTGGCGTTGATTCATATTTTGAGTATTTGCTGAAGGGATCGATCCTATTGCAGAAGGCGGAACTCTTGGAAATGTTTCATGCAGCGCGCAAAGGAATTGATAAGTATTTGAAGATGGATGATTGGTATCTGTGGGTGTCCATGACGAAGGGACAAGTTACAATTCCAGTCTTTCAATCATTGGAAGCCTATTGGCCAGGAGTGCTTAGCTTACTTGGTAATTTTTAAAATTTATAATTTATATTAATAAGTACTCATGTTTGAAGACAATCAGAACAACGTCATTTAAAATTTGTATGTGTTGTTGTTGTTTGTGTGGGGTGGTGTATGAGGCACAAAAGGTATAGATATACGATTTGATATTCTCCGTTTGAGAAAACAGATCGTCTACTACAGGTATCATGGTTGATCCATGTCTTTATAATGGTAGGGGGCTCTCGAACCTTTTCATGTATTTCCGATACTTGTTAGTTTTTCCTCGACACTTTTAATAACACCTTCCGAGACCGATAATATACTATTATATCGGTACGATTTTCATAAAGAAAATTATTTGCATTTTGTTACTTTTTAAGAAAAAAATCATAATTTTATATGAAATATAGAAACCATGATATTCTCTAGGAGAAACATCAAATGCTATGAAAACTCTTCATAATTACCATCAAGTTTGGACTCAATATGGTTTTACACCTGAATTTTACAACATTCCCCAAATGGAAGCTGGAACAAATCGGGAAAACTACCCCTTGAGACCCGAATTGGTTGAATCTCTAATGTATCTGCATCGAGCTACAGGCAATCCTTTCCTACTACAAGCTGGAGTGGACATCTTAAGAAGTATTCAACACAGCGCTAAAACCCCCTGTGGCTATGCGACAGTATGTAAAAATATTCAATTGTTTCATATCCTGCAATATATTTTCCACAGATTAAAGATGTCAGAGATCACAAGAAAGAAGATAGAATGGAGTCGTTTTTCCTTGCCGAGACAACGAAATATCTCTACCTGCTCTTCGACGTCGATAATTTCATTCACAATACAGGACAGCATGGGACAGTGATTGACACACCGAATGGAAAATGCGTGATTGATGCCGGTGGCTATATTTTCAATACTGAGGCGCATCCCATCGATCCTGCGGCGCTGCACTGCTGTCACACCGTTCCGAAATTGCAACTGCATAATTTAGATGTATTACTTTCCAATAAGAATGCGTTTCGCGGTGTGAAAATGGAGAAATTAAAGAAGGAAATCAAGTTGGAGGAACCCGAACCAGTATGTGATTCAGATGAAATTACGACGGAGTCTTCAAAAAGTTATCAAATGGATGATGAGACATTTAATGTTACTGTTGAGTCAGAGGATGAAGCCACTATACAAATGTTACCAAATCCAAAGATTGAAAAAGAAAGAAGCATTCTTCCTGAGTTTCTAGAGCAACCTTTACCTACCGAAAAGAAGTACAATTTGCAAGAAATGTTGATGAAGATACGTAATCGTGGGAAACAACCTAACGTAACGTGGGAACAGAATTACTCATTGATGTCTTGCAAAGCGCAACCATTTTTACAAAAACTTTCTATTTTTGGTGAAATGTTTGATGATGTATGATTTAGTTTTATTACATAAATGAAGGGTTGGTTTGCAATAAGGGTTTTGTTATTATTCCAAGTTACCTTTGATTTGCACCACTCCTAGCGACTCTTCACAACCATACATTTTAAAGATTTAATTTCACCCATCGATCGCGACGAAAAATTTGAAAGATCTTCAACCTTCTTTCGGTTTTATACCGAAACGTGCAGATAAACTAATTTTATATACTCCATTGTACCTTACTGGACTGTTTTCTCAATGTGAAATGTCACATATCATTTGGTCCCTGTTATTAAACTCAAAATGTATTAATATTGTTATTGGTGACATTTTGTGTCACATGTTTCAAAATTTCGCCAAAGTTATAGTCCAATGTTCCCATTTTCCTTAAAAATCCGCAATACCCATGCATCACCATTTTCGTTACAAATTATTGTGATTTTAAATCGACATGTCCAAAGACCAAATCACATCAATATCCGAAGAGAACGTCTTAATCAATAGAGGCTACAAGCTTTTAAAGAAACTTGGCGAAGGTAGCTATGCGAAAGTCTTCCTCACCGAATACACAAATGCCAAAGAACCTGATAAAACGCAGACTTTGGCATGCAAAGTGATCGACACTGCCAAGGCACCCAAGGATTTTGTCAAAAAATTCTTACCGCGTGAGCTGGACATCTTGGTCAAGCTCAACCACCCTCATTGCGTTCACGTTCAGAACATTTTCCAGCGCAAGAACAAGTACTTCATTTTCATGCGGTTCGCTGAAAGTGGCGATCTTCTCGAATTCATCGTCAAGAAGGGCGCTGTATCGGAAGCTCAATGTCGAGTTTGGATGCGGCAACTCTGCCTCGGCGTACAATATCTGCATGAGATGGAGATTGCTCATCGTGATCTCAAGTGTGAGAATGCCCTCATCACCAGTAATTATAACTTGAAACTCGCCGATTTTGGTTTCTCGCGGTTCGTCATCGATTTCAGCGGAAAGCGAGTGACCAGTGAGACCTACTGCGGCTCACTTTCCTACGCAGCGCCCGAGATTCTCCGCGGAGTACCTTATCATCCCAAAATCGCCGATATCTGGTCGTTGGGTGTAATACTTTACATTATGCTAAATAAAGCTATGCCATTCGACGATGCGAATATCAAGAAGCTGTACGAACAGCAAATTAATCGGCGATGGAGATTCCGTGCAAAAGTGGCAGACGCACTCAGCGAACAAGTCAAAAAAACAGCCACCCGTCTTCTTGAACCTGAAGTCTCGAAACGATGGCGTGTGGAACAGATCCTCAGTTCGGATTGGATGAGCATGGATCCGAAACTCTTAGAATTGAATCCGGCTGAAAAAGCTGGCATTCAACATGCCCACGAACAAAAACGCAAGTATATGGAAAATAAAGGGAAACCGGACCTCAAGGGAAGGCCCAAATCTAGTGATGATGTTAAAACAATAACAGTCGAGGAAAACAAGACTGCAAAATCCTCTTTACCATCTTTGCGCACTTCAATGTAATCATGCATTAATTAAAAACCTATAGCAAAAACAATATGTGTATCATAATGAATAAGTTTATTTATAACATTGTGATATATGCAGCGTATTTTAGTTTCATTTACTTTATCATATATTAATGACTTCAATTCAATTTTATAATGTAAAAAAAATTGAATGCACCTAAATATTTTTAAAACTAAGATTAATTCAATAAAATAAAATTTTCAGGTATAAAGGGCAAGTTCCAAAACATTTAAACGCATCATTTCTCTATAATTATACAAAATTTGGTCAATTTCGCAAAATCTTCAATCGAGCCATAGAAAGTCTACATGCTAATTTTCTATATATTGTTTGATATTATATCCGGTAACAAATGCTACTTAGTTTTAATAGATATTTATCTGTTAAGATCTTCAAAGTGGTTAAATAATGTTTACAATGATTACACACGAATGCACCGAAACGCCTCCAAGCCACCAATAAATGCGAGTGATATAATACATGTTTTACGCAATACTCGCACAACAAATAACATTTTTTTGGTTCAACCTCAATAAAAAGTATATTTAAATATATATCGTATCATTAAAATATTTCTTGTGGTTATTATGTAAAATACTACAAGTCAACTCATGCAATTTACTTTGCATTTGGCACTAATAAGTCTGCAAGTACATGCACAAATTGGCTACATCTAATAATTTCTAGGTGTATATTGTCTGATAGTTTTCATTAGGGCTATTTGGTTTCTTTTACGAGTTTCTTATAAATTTTCCAAGATCTAAACTTAATAAATGCACAATGATTACACTCGCAGAGATATCTGTGGTCGGTTATTACCAATATGAACTTAGAAATTGTTGGATGTACTACACATCATTTGGTATTAATTAAGGCAGATCTAAATTCTCTTGGGGGAAGACTAAATTCCGTGCTATCTCCTAAGTCATCTCCAAAATCAATAAAGAACAGAAACGTTCCTTATATTAGCAGCAAGGAACTTCATATGCATTACTTGCATTGAGTAAAGAAGTTGTCCCAAAAAGCCACCTACTCAAATCCTATTTAAAGTAATGTACTTGTATGAATTAAATAAATTACGTTCCAATGTCGTATAGTAGGACAGTGAAATGATTAAACCAGCACGGACTGTGTTTGGTTGATTGTCAAATATTAAAAATAGTGCTTGACCCTTGAACCCATTAGTTTCTCCATCCCGGAACACAAAGTAACCGTTCTTAATATTCGTGTCTTTCAGGTATCGGCGAATTCGTTGAGGAACTCGACATACTGTCCTCTTCAACGAGATGATAAACAACCTCTTCCTTTCCGTTCCTCTTCGTCATCTAAACATATTAAAATAAAATCATTCACTTATAAAAAATGAGAGTAAAAGTATTTAAGCAAAAGCAGTAGTACTGTAAGCTGTTAACTGCAAGGCAAGCAAATCATGCTGCAGCTAGAACTAAACCTGAAGCAAAGTCGCAGTTCTATGCATATCTTACAAAAGCGTTCACATTGTAAAATTTGTTGGCACAACTAACAAGGGGAATGCGTGAACTGTACGTCACCAATTTGGTTGAAAACTCTCTTCGTGAATTGACATTTATTGAAAATATTTTTCTTAGTGAATTTTTTACTGTTTTAAGCCGTTGGCCTGTAAAAAATTAAATGTTTCCTTAACTCGCCGACAATTTGCCTTCTTTGCGTAGGTTCTTCGCGTCCGTTCTTCTTCGCGTCCGTTCAATAACCTTAAGGTGGCGGGATCAAGTATTTTCAAATTCCTTCTTTTTGTTTGATTTTGAAACGAACAGTTCGGGCAATTCCCTTGTAAGAACAAAAAAGTCTACCAATGAAATTATATTCTGTCTACGTAAATTATGCTAGAGATTCATGACGAACCTATGAGACTCTCTAACTATTCCATTAATAAGATTAATTAAAACTATATAATGTCACATGTTAGTAATTTAACAATGGATAACCATGATTTCCGGAACCTAATGCCATTCGGCCGTGCCATGTGCGCAAAGCATGAAAAAACAAAGAGCACATCATTTAACAAAGCTCTTTGGAAGCCTTTTTCATACGAGTTCATTCCGTCGGTAATAAAGATTGAAAGCTATGTATTTCCAGATAATTATAGAAAACATGTTCATCACCAAAAACATTCTGTGTTCATCCATTCTCACAATATGTGGACACGGGAGCATAGAATGTTTTCATAATACCAAAAATATCAAATGCTAAAGTTTGTTAAAAGTGTTAGTAACTTACACCAATGTTAGGAGAACCATTCTGACAATTTTCACCTGAGTTCGCATTTAGCGGACAAACCAAGTCTCCGTAGTCAGCCTCGGATTTGCTCTTACTTCGCTTGAGCGAGAAATGCGATTTCTTAGCAACCTGAAAATGTTAAAATTATCCCGGTTGAAAGTTAGGGTTGCTGGAAAAAAAGGTAAACCTTAAGTTTCGCCGATGGCGTCAATGGGATATAGCCCAGCGTCCCCTCTGCCTCGCGCTTCGCCTGTATGACATCCTTGCCGAGCAGTTCCTTGAAGTGCGTATTGAGGTGTCGCCTTAGGAGTGTTTTGTTCGCAGGGATGCTCAGCAGAGCGGCGAGTAATTCGGCGTTGAATTTGTTCTCGAGCACCATGAGACCTCCATGCACGCCAGCGCCGCGTAGATTCGGAGCGTACTCTGCCAAGTCAACGGCTTTCAACCATTCCATGACTCTGAAAGTTCCCCAAGGACATGAGTAAGAATGTTGGGAGGAAAAAGCAAAGTAACAAATGAATAGCTTGAGAAAGACTCCAGATTAATAGAGTAAATGAAATACCTATGCGTCGTCCAGAGGGAAATCTGTTTTGCTGTAGGATGTTCGGGATCCTCTGGGAGCGTACGCCGTTGTAGACAGCCTGGTTCATAGTTATTTTCACGCAATACCTGAATACCACGCTTGATGCTCGCCACGTGCAGCAATGCAGTCACGTGCAGCATGGCAAGGTCGTCCATGGTGAGACGATGCAGAACACGACCATCGATGCGATTTAGTAGGAAGTTTTCCTTATGTTGTGGCAGTCCGGTGTCATCCAGCCATCGCAATACCCAAGCTGTATCTAATTTTCCTGCAAATTATAAATCCACAAATGTCTTATATATGACCTGGTAGGTAAACTATAATAGTTGACGCACCAGCTTTAGACAAATAAGGATCGCTGGAACTATTTTCATCAATGTCATTCAACGCGAGTTGCAACTTTTTCTTGTGAAGTGGATTCTTAATCACTAACTCCTTTTCGATCTCATTCATACTGGCTTCCTGGAGTTGCTGCCCATTCTTCACCCATCGTTTTGCGTCTCCAACGTATTGATCTAAACCAAGATCTTGCAACCAGTCGCAGATATTTTCCGTATCCCATTCGGCGAACGGTTTGTCTGGCCTGCCAAAGCAAATATTAAACATCTCACAACTGCCTGCAACAATATTTCCTATGTAATAGCGTACTTTGTAATACTCGATGTTGGTTCACTCCACCCTAAACGGGCCGATGCTGTTGCTCGAATTCCACCTCTCTGAAAATCGGTGCAGTTGGAGGAGAAATCATCAAGAGTACCCGAATTTGATCGACGAATTTTTCCTAAATAAGGCAAAACCATTAGCACTGAACTACCCAGTCAATGTATAGTAACAACTATAAACTAAAAGAAAATATAGTGGAATTAATACCGAACATCTTTTTAATTCCTTTTTTGTTGTTGAATTGAAGTGACGGTGATTGTAGTACGCTTGGATTGTGCGATTCTCCGATCACGATTTTTTCGGTTTCCGCTGGAAAAATGAAATTCCGCAAAGTTCGGACATTAAATTTCGCCGGATCAGGTGGATGACGACCAAAATGAATGATGCAAAGCACGTCACATTCCAGCAAGCCATTCCAAACATAAACGCAGATGAAACAATGCGGAAAAGAAGCGCGCAATGCTTTCACAAGAGAGAAATAGACGTGTGTGCCAAGCTAAATGTGACTTAATGCTAGAAATTCGGTGTTAATTGGTGAATTAAATTAGTAAATTAAATGTTCGGAGCCTACACTCGCAAAAAAACTTAAAAGGCGATAATGTGCCGCCGATTGCAGTGCGATCGTTAAAAAAATAGCTACTTCAGCTATTGGTTGATTTTTAGCTATTTGTGAGCATTTCCGTTAGAGTGGTGCACACACGATTTGTTTGATTTTTGCTTCACCTAGATTGGGCACCGAATGCCCCCTGGCCTTAACCCCAAGTAGTGATGAAAGTCCCATACCAAATGCCACTCCCTTCTTCGCCCCTCCATTCAGAACAGCAGCACCAGCCGATGAGGATGAGGACGATGAATTCGCGTTCGCGTCCACCACCGAGAACGAGGTGCTGCCATTACTTAGGAACTGCTGCCGCGGCAGGCTGGAGTACTGCAGTTCGATCTGGCGGCGGTAATTCGCCGGCGGCGTCTGCAACAATTTGTTTCGTGATGAAGGGTCGGCGAATGGAGAAGCGCACTGTGAGGACTACTAATGGTCGCAATCGATATCGCGGCCCATTCTGGAAGAGTTGTAATTGCGAATAATTACCTTGGGTGATTGATGATCCGTTCCATCATTGCGACGGGGTGACGCGAGAGCACCACCCACAGGGCTGGGTGATGGAGATTTCCGCAACACCTATCAGATAAAAATAATGAACGTCCCATATTTTCTACATCCACTTATCAAAATATTGCTGGCGTAACTTTTTGAAACCTACATGATTGCTAGCATGCACCGGTGTAGACGTGAGCGTAGGCTGTGGTGACATTCGCGCTAGAAACGCAGCTTTCTTGGCTTCGAACGCACTATTCGCCAACTGCTGCTGCTGTGCGGTTTTCAATTCCAGATTTTCGCGTTCCAAGGCTGCCTGCTGCAACTTCATCTCGCTCATCGCCGACATCAATTCCAACTTTTGAGTTTCGAGTGAGGAACGCGACAGCATCTCCTGCAATTGCGTTGAATTAGATCGCGAAAATGTACAGAAGTGAAATATGTGCGTAAAAATTCACCAAAGGAAGTAAAAGGGACACAAATTGAAGACAAAAGGCATTCGTTTAATCAGATTACTTACTCTTTGAAGCGTGTCCTCGGCGCTAATAAGCATCTGCTTCTTTTCGGCAAGCGACTTCTCAAAATCGGAAATCTTTTCATTCTGGGCATCGATCTGTTCACTGAGGACTTGTACTTGGAGTTGCAGATTGTCGCGCTCTTGCTGTAGTTTGCGCACACGCTCATCTTGATCTGGAAGCTAATAATTCACAAATTAGATTTGTTCGCTTCGCATAGACTTAGAAAGATGCTAAACCTCTCCAAGGCAAGCCTCAATCACGGTAAAAATGCGACCCATCATTGGGAGTAAGTCAATTTGCCTTCTTTAAGATCTAGTAAGTTATTGGTTAGTCACAAGGTTGTTTTGTTAGACGAAAAGATGGGATTTCCAGTTTGTGATTGTACCTTATTAGAATGCAACGGTGAGCCCCAATGATACGCACGCGGATCGTAATAGAAAGGCGGCATCATCATGGGTGGATAACCGCACCCGCATCCACACAAATTCGATTGATACTCGAGGTGACTGCCGTTGGTGTTGGCGTAGAGATTTGGATGGCTTCCACGTTGTTGTTGGTCTCCAGGAACTCCTCCGCCACACATGAGCATCGGATTACTTCCGTATCGCATCGGATCCAGGCGTTCGTGTCGCCGATGGAAGTTCTCATAATACTCCGCCGGACCGGAAGGATTGCAGCACCAATTCTGGCAGCCACCAACCCCAGGTGTTGGCATGTGACTATTAAGCCCGGTACTACAAGTGTGGAAAGCGGCCGGGTTTACAAAATCATCCAACCTCGGGGGCGACTTGAGTGCGTACGATGACCGCGATTTCTGATCTCGTTCGTGGCGATCCGTTCGCGGTGAACTATTCCGACGACGATCCAAGCTCCCCGGTGCCGATTTGTCACCCTGGACGTTCCTGCGAGGCGTTCGATCCCTATCCCGATGTCCTGCGCTACCCGAATGTGAATGATTGCGATTTATCGGCGGTTTGGCGTCCGTTAGGGGCGAGGAGTGCTTAGGCGGAATCCACTGGAAATCCCCGTTGCATCGTGTTGAACTATCTGCGGAGTTGATTTAAAGTTCACGATACACGTTGTTGTGGTTGCGGATTGCTTGGGGTTGTGTAGTAGAGTTAAGCGCACCTTTCCGGTGTGTCCCTACGCCGACACCAGGCGTGGAAGAGGAGCTATCCGAGGAAGGCGATTCCGGTCGCTTTGCACCGACATCCGGCTTTTTGCGCGCCTGCTTGAGCTTCACCGCACTCTCCTCCTCTTGCGTTGACGATCCATCATCGCTGCTGGCATCTGAACGATGTATATTTTAGCATGAATTATCCACCAAGCGAGCGAAATGCGAAAGAACGTGATTCACAAGTGGCGGAAACGAAATCCGCCGCGGCGGTTTAAAAAGCAATGAGCATTAAAACCGGAAAACAAGCGGGTATACACATGCAATTCGCCCACTTGAGCCCCAACTGATTTAATCGGTTTGAAAGCGGCTACCTCCGCTATGGAAGCATAGCGCTAATACGTTTTCAAGTTGATGTGCTGCACATGCTTTCGATGTTTACTTTCGAGTGGAATTTAATTTGCTATTTCATTCCATGCGAATTCGTGCGAACCTGACATGCACATCCCGCGCGGCGTCATAAAAGTAGAGTATTTAGTAATAGAAGAAGTTTGCGTAAATGGAGGCTGCGCGGTTCGCGGCTTGGTGCATGAAAGGTTCGCTTGAAATAGATTGGGTGCGGGCAAAACAAATCCAGGAAGAACAATAAATCATACTGCGGACCGACTCCAACATCTTTAATCGAATCTTGAGTTTGAAAATGAGAACGAACTTAAATACCGACATGCCTCGCGCTAAGGCAATTCGAAATTAATAAACCAGAGCACTACCAGTCTCAAGCTAGGCTTCTGTTTCGTACAATCATCGTCAATGGGCATCGATTTACAGACGTCGGTAGCACTTGCTCGCTTTTATTTTCAAGCCTTCCATTCGCAATGGAGAGATAATCAACTGTCGCAAACAGTGAACAGACGTCTGACGTCTGCAAACGAATATAATTTGAACGGTGTTTTCCTTTGGGAAAAGCAACATTTTGCATACTTCTATAAATTTATAGTATGGACACGACAGGAAGGAGAATCGTAGAGATTCTGTCAGCCTTTACATTTAAGAATTGCGAAAAATGCAGAACATGTTTGGAATATTCAAAAAGTAGAAGAATGCACAAAAAATATTGGTCTGGCCAGATCTCAATTAGTCCAAGACAGAAAAAATACCAATATGGAAAGAAATCAGATTTCTAAAACTTCTTTCCGGAATTTCAATTCTTTTTCAAAATTTTTTTTCAAATTTTAAAACTTAAAATCGGTGAACCTGTATTTATTGTTGTACCATCAAACATAGATTCGAAAACTATGGCGTACAACCAATAGCAATAAAGAGAATATCTCCAATGATTGCCTGTTTCCAGACTCAAGTATCCCTCAACCTGTCAAGTGGAGCAAGACTCCCCGCAACGCAGTCGAGTATTTTACGTACATTATTCTTGTGTCGCAAGCTTCCCGTTTTCCCGTTGGGGCGATACGTGCCCCAGCTCCCAACTTCCAACTCAACTTGCGCCAGTGCCCGCCGCCAACGTCCGTGCGCCGGTTATTAATTTCGTGGCGTACGAGTAGACATCACTTACACAATAAAAGGGCAATAATATGTCTGACTGTGACATAAACTTCTCTTGTTTCTGTCTGGCCCCAGCTCAAGACCATTGCTTCCTGCCCAATTGAGACCCTTTATACAACGAACAAAGACGTCGAAAAGTTACTATTGGGTTAAACTGTGCCGAACTTCGACTCCAGTTTGTCATAAAATGTAATTCATCAAAGGGTCAACAATGTCACACAAACGTGCAGCTTGGAGATAAACCTACGCGTCAACATATTCCCAGCAATAAATCCGTGATTGCTTCGGAGAGGTCATCAGACTAATCGAGAAACAATTTTCGAGTGACTGATTTCAGTGGCAACAGACTAATCATGTTGCATTGCACGCTCGATTAAATGTGGCGATAGCCGAGCTATTTTTTGTTTGTTACTGCTGCACTGCTTGCTTTACAAGCCACACGTTTATTCATACACTGATGTACTGTGTACGAGCATCGTGTATGTTGTATACATAATGCTTGTCCCTGAGTCCGCTTTTGTATCAAATAAATCAACATATTATGGTATTATGTCGGTGGTAGACCTGCAGCACGATGGGCTCGTTGGAGCGAGCAAACCTAGTGCAGAGAGCTTGAGGGGGGGGGGCAGGTCGGCGGGTTTTGAGACAGGCAATGGATTGCAGCATAAAACGGGAAAAAGCGCACCAACCTAAACCAATAATGTAATGTAATTTATATCGGCTTTGTGATGCTACCCCTTTGCCCTATATCCTCAGATTCACTGAATGTTGTGTGGTTCACTCAACTTACATTGTAACTCGAAAACCTAAAAGTCCATATAATGCTTAACCAAACAAGAGAGAAATTCATGATAGAAACATGTAATTAATTTACTGACTTCAACCATATGCATTAATTCCATTTTTTTCAAATTTACTCATTTAAATTCCACTTCTGTCCGGACATTCCTTTCATTTTTCTATGAAAAGTGTATACCGCGTGAAAAGGTAGGAAATTAACATTTCAGAAAGATTCTCCCAATGGAATGTTAATCACAATTTTTCTTCACTCGGAGAATTTCATTAAAATATAAAAAAGTGCTTGATTTCATTCCAAAGAAAACAGTGTTTATAAATATCCCGTTGTCAAAAATACCATCTAATAAATTATGTTGTTAATCTCGGTTGACGGAGATAATTACCGTTTGTCGGTTTCGAACTCAATTTTGAAGCATTCAGCCGTTTCTTCAACCGCCTGTTGTTGAGCGTTTTGTGATTGTGCGAATCCAGCTGCGCGATCCTGTCAAACTGAACAGCATTTCGCGATTCCATTTATCGAGACGTACCATTAACGCCACACCATTACATCAGGATCATGTTTGTAGATTGCGTGTCGAATGTGTCGAATTCGCAGGGTGGGCGGGGTCCCACGGCGCCTCCGCCAAAAAATCACGACAAGAACAAACAGATGCGACGTAAAACGACGATAAAAAACGGAAGTTAAGAGCGAAACGATGTGTGAAGGCGGCCGTCGGGGTTCCGGCGACGTGTGGTGGTAAACACACGCGCACACATATAGAGAGTGACTTTTACAGAGTAAGAAAACGAGTGGAAATGTAAGAGCAACGCGTGCGGAGCGTGATTGGACCACTACTGCACAAGTTGCACGCACGCCGCCGTTAAAAACGAAAAGTATGGAGCGCCGTGCGTTTACGAAAACCGCTCGGGAAAGAATCTATTTGCGGCGCTGCCTCTCCAGGCTCTCTCAATTTGTTCATTATGCACATGGGAGGGTGCATGCTGCATCGGACACACAGCCGACGAATACAGATCAAACCTACGAACGGGTATTGGCGGCACGCCAACGCTTTTCTACTTCGACGATGCGTCGGCTTCCAGAAGACATTCAGAAGCTACGCAGGAACGAACGAAATGTGAACACTATACGTGAACCAGGAAACTGTGCGCACCGAAACGACCATCACGAAGCGTACACGCAACATACGTTGAGTAGTTGTACATCTGCCACATAAAACTTGGGACAACCTAGGAAATAAGTGCAATTTGCAAAAGATAGTGGCGAAGACATGTTTGCCAGGGGAGAGGGGCAACGCGTTAAGTGTCGAAAGGAAGACGTGATGTAATGGCTAAAGTTAAGACGAGAAAAACTTCACGGAATGTGGAGTTTTCAGAGAACCCGTTGCGGTTGCGAGAAGTGAACGATTTGGCTAGGAATAGAACTGAAGACAACTTGTAGAGTATCCGTGATGGGGACGTCACGTTTCTGAATTATGTCCCCTTAATTTAGGTTGGCACAGGGTTACGAGCGAGATAACTGTTTGTAGCCTGTTTGGGCTGAGATAACCAAAATTGTTTCTAACCGAGGGGAGTCATAGAGCAGCAAATTTCAACTAACCCAATGGAGCGGATCCCCCTTGGGACTTTGCAAATGCAAAAACAAACATATCAGCAGCCAAACAAAGAGAGTTCTAGCTCAATTTTACGTGTTATTTTAGATGGGCCTAAAATCGGTCAAAAGTGGTGGGGATAAAAAATGTGACCAATGAGAATCGTGTATTTTCCCGAACATTGCCGAAGTGAATACTGAGACAACCAACAAAATATTCGAGACAACCAACAAAATATTCGAGACAACCAACAAAATATTCGTTGACAACCATCGGAAAAATACTATGACCTTGATCAAGGAAATGTCAAAAATCTAAAATGGTGGCCTGTCATGTATATATATATATATACACGATATAAATACATGATTCTCATTGGTCACATTTTTTTATCCCCACCACTTTTGGTCGATTTTAGGCCCATCTAAAATAACACGTAAAATTGAGCTAGAACTCCCTTTGTTTGGCTACTCATATCCTAATGTTTTGTGGATAATTGCCGGTTGTTCAAACATCTTTTATTATACATCCAATATTTGACGGAACACTTTTAACTGTGAAACATGGTTTGAGAATTACTGACCAACATATTTATAGGGTACATCTGAAGAAAGCTCTATGGATTTTGGAGAAAAAAAAAGGAAATTAAAGGTGAAATGTCAACGTATGCAAATATTTTTTTCAAGATCAAATATATGCAAACAAATAATCTTGGTAGAAATAGAACTTTCAAAAATTAGTTTCAATTGCAAGAATATTTTCGGAACAATGTTTATCGCAACGAAAATAAGCTAAACCTAACAAATTCCAAGAAAAATAGAAATTATTTGAATTAAAGCAACATTTGCTTAATTTATGACTGCCTAGAAACCAGATGACGGTAAAATAAACAAAAGAATGTACGTCCATTCTAAATAAGACAAAATTATCCAGAGTACCAGTCCGAAAATGTGAGTTGCCTCTATTGTGAATTTCTTGAAATAATTTAATTTCAACAAATTGTGTAAAAAGCACCGGGAAAAGTAAATTAAACAAAACTATTCCAGAAATGTAGATATTACTAGCACACACGCCATAACAAATAGGGACATGCAAATATAAATAGTGCAGCCTCAAACATAGCCTGCAAACGTGAATTCTCTGAGCTAGTTTCATTTTGTAATGCTTTCCAGACTGCCAGGTTTATTTTGTGTTTATAACGAAAAAAAATAAGGTGCCTTCACTTTACGCTCGTGCAAATTAAACAAATTCTAACTTGCAATGATCTATCTTCATCTGACAAGAAAAAGAGCGTGCTCGAAAACATCGCACAACGTAATTTAACATCTTTAATGCGAACAATGCGAACAATATAAATTGGGATAAACTACGTGGAAACGACGCATGTCCTGTCTCCGGCGCAATATCTCAATTATTCAGAGACATTCTGCGCGAGCTCCCAGCATACAGAATTTGCATGCTGGATGCAGAGCATTGTCCCTTTGGTATACTAGGTCGACAAGTTGGCGAGATTGATGTGACCAAGTTAATTGTACTTAGTTCATAAATATTTACGTGCGGTGCCATATACCTTCATCAGAGGAACGCAGACCACTGCTGAGACCTATTTCCTCTTCCGCGATAGTCGCCAAACCGATGGGTATATCTTTACCATCATCATCTGATTCGGAAGTACTACCACCGTTAATAGAATTCGAGCTTGTTTCCGTGGAAGAATCCTCAAAATCATCAGATGCAATATACTCGGAGGCTGTTGAGGCAATCATCACATCTTGTACTTCTGTTTTCAAAAAAAAATCTTTCAGAGCGTCCGGAATGTCATTTATCGCAATTTATGGAACAAGGTGCTAGAGAATTACACTTTTATACCTTGCGTTGCAGATTCGATTTTCCTCATGGATTCTGCGACGAACTTTTGAACATCCTCGGCTGTCAGATCGAAATCCAAGACGGCTCCCTCGAAGGTGCCAGGACTGTCCTCCCGGTGTAATGTCTTCTCAACGTTGCTGCGACGCGTATCGCTATTCTCGTCGGTCCGTCGTGAGAACGACCGTGGTCGGTGCATGTCAAACTTCTTCCGTTTTTCTGCCACTGTGTCCGTCGGTGGCATGCGTAATTTATGCGAGGTGTCTTCCTCGTCATCACCACCACCGTCGTTTGTTTTCTCTGTTTTTGCAATCTTTTCCGCTGATTGCGGTCCATAGTGTTGATGAAACATGGGCTTTTGTTGCTGTTGATGATGTCGCTCGAGGAAGGCGACCGCTGCAGCTACAGCCGCCCCTCCCTTCTTCCCGCCGGCGGATAAATCCCGCATTATTTGTTTCTACTGTCCAACTGCAATTGGTCCTTGTTAGACGCAAGCTAATCCTTCAACGGACCACACATATCACTCGACGCGAGGCACTATCACGATCATGATAAACTTCGCAAGACATTACTATTCAGATAGAATTCCATTTACGAGTAGGCAAAACCGCCAGCCGCTTTAAGTGGTGCACGCGCGGGGGCTTAAGTAATGCGCAACTGTCGTACGGTTCGCGCACCGCTGCTGTTTTGGCGTAGCCGCCGGGAGACTATTTATACGCGCACCCGCGCGACATGATCGCGTAAGGATGCACTCGCGTCGTCTGGTAAAAATGGAAGCAGCGTGGCCGCCGCCGTCGTCGAGTTGACACCGCCAGTCTATCGATGCGACTGATTAATATGAGCGAGCGCATGCACGCCTCCGGCTCAGTAAGTCACTGCCGCATGCGCGTGCGATGCGGGTAAATGCACTTCCGATTATCGATGCCATCGCATATATGCTCGCATGCGGTTGCTGGCAATAATACAGTAGCATAAAATAGCGAAAGTGGTCAACTGCCGAGTTGACGAGACAGTCATGTGTCCGCATGACTAAACGACTTAAGTGCCTGCTGCCTGATGAACGCATTTTGCACGCTTACATTCTGCTAAACACAACTATCTGAATATTGACTTCGATTGCTGGATCTTGTTTTCAACTAAGTAAAATAAGATCTATGTTAAGAAGTCTGACACAGATGAGATGAGCAATACTTACAAACTCTAGGCTAGCGGATACAATATAGGGAAATGACAATGAATCTTAATTATTTGGCCGGATCGATTTTATTCAGGTGAACTTTTGACATTAGAGTATAGTAGCTAAGTTATTTCCGCTGCTAAAAATAACCATGGACTATTTTCTGTCCTCGGCCAATAGAATGAAAATGTAAGCTGCAACAATGGATTAATATTATAAAATCATAGGCAATTGCGTATTATCCAAAAGGCAGACTAAGTGCGTGTAAGGGGCCCCAGTATAAAATGGACCCCCGTAGGTATAGTAGACGGCACTCTACTCTATTATTTGACCCCACGACCAGCCGATATTGAAGGAACCCTCTAAAATTTGAATTCCTGGGGCCTTGGACGAACTTAATCCGCCACCGATCATGGGAACTAAGTTAGTTATATACATATCGCGTGAGTTTTTTAACGAGAAAACTTCAAATGTCTCGCTAAATAAGTCCTCTGCGTAATCAAATAGTAACCATTCCATGGGGGCAAAATGATCGTGGTATACTAAGCCCTCACTTGGTGGGGTGGGGGATAACTTTGAAATATTAAATGGGTTTTAATGCAGATTCGAATTGTACGACTAAATCTAACAACTACAACTAAATAAAATCTGTTGAAAATATTTTTTTCGTAGTTATTTGCTAAAAATCAATTTTATGAATGTTTTTCATGAATGTAGCTGTTTAAATAAGAAAAAAGAAATTGCCAACAAGTTTAAAACTAATATTTCAAAAACTTTCGGATCACCATCTTTTGTAAATCATACCAATCAAACAAGCAACTCAATTTGTTCAACAATATCAAAACATATGCAACAACTTTTTTTATGATAAACTAACGAACGGTTTATGCGGAACACGATTGCATCGATTCCATTCTGCGAAAATGGATATTAAACTCTGCGGTGAAATTTAATTATTTATAACGCACGTATACCGCCGGTAGGAATATTATAAATAACTTACGACCACAGAAAGAGCTTGGATGCTCTGTTGATACGCGCCTCGAATGCTAAAAGATGATGAACCTATATAGGCTCAGAGTACCATGCCGTAAATAGAAATAACGTTGTTGATGTGGCGATTATGGCCCTAGTGTGAAAAATCCCACAATAAACCCACTTTTATAGTGTTTAAAGAACCAACACCACCCATGTTCACAGAAAAGTGTAAAATTTTAACAACGCTATAGCGCTATAATAAAAGTGTTCGGCAGAATAATTTATTAATCTATTGATAATGGAAGGCAAATTTTATGTGGACGTTGAACTTATAGCCATTATGTTTATATTGTTCGCACCCAAGGGAAATAACACCGATGATCATTTTTTCCAAACACCGAAAGTTGACAGTTCGACAGCCAAGGAAATACACTGAAAGAAGGACGATAAATAAAGTTAGCTTTGAGGCAGCAAACACTCAACTCACAATTGACTTCATAATTATTTTTAACCATCGTTTTCATTCCCAAGGTTCGTTTAATTAACTTCAGCATGCCAAAATTGAATGTCGCTACTGGATGAGAACGTTGTAACTGGCATTAAAAACGTTTGCTAGATTTGCAGTCAAGCTGTGTCTATATAACATTGTACATTTAAAGAGCAGAAATTATATTAAATTTTATCCATTTTAGTAAAAAAAAGCATTAAGGAAGAATTATATTAAACTGCAACTTATCTAAAATTCATCTGGATATTTAGGAATGTGAACAGTACTGGAAACAAAAGTTGACAAACTGGCAAAAAGTAAAGTGTACTTATTTCGAATAAAAAGAGATCTAGCAAACTTATCTGAATTAACCTGTATCGCCGATATGTAAAAAATATGCAAATAGAGACGTGATCACAAAAGGATAGTGATTGCGACGAAGTAAATATAGGAAAGCACATGCAAAGAATGTCTTAACTAACCTTAGTTTTTTTTAGATTTAAAACAATCTGATTTTTATTCTGTCGTTTTTGTCGAAAAGTTTACATAGGTTTACTATGTGCGTATAACCTTTATTGGCAATCCAGCCTCAGTATAACCATTGCACACTTACAACATTCAATAATTAAATAATAACAACGTAACCCAATGAATAGATCATCTCTAAACTATATCTATAACAACACAATTATCATCCTAGGATCGCCCTTCTCATTTCCTTTTCTAGCCCTATTTTTGTGATGACAAACAGCCCTCCCCCTTTCCTCCAGCCATTTTCCGACAATATTCCTTCCTCTTCCTTGGGACCCTAACCATTCCTTCTTCAGTCCTTCACAGTGTCTTCATCAGGTGCTCCCAGGTATCCACCCCTGCCAAACAAAATACACATTTCGTGTATTCCTGCCCCATCCAGACCTTCCTGCCTCTCTCCTCCGAGCCACACCTAGCCCTTGCCAGCAATGTCTTCTCCCTTCCGCTTCTGCACCTATCCCCAAAGTACCAGGGGATTCTTCCCGATAACCTGCACCCTTACATAATCTGGGTTGTAGGTACTGCCCATTATCCTCTCTTGCCTAACCTGCTCCTTGACTTCCCTCTCTCCCCCTCACAGCTTCCTCCACTGATACCTGTTCCGCCCACATCTCTTCCACCACCGTCACCGACAATCCCACCTCCTCATACGCTCGCCTTCGCCTCACCATCCACTCACTGGACCCCCTGCAGCATCACCACTCCCATACCTTTCTAACTAACGTTTCATTCCCCATTTGTGCCAATCTTTCCTCGTATCTCATCACTCTTGCAACCGCTTCCCATTTCGTGCTCATTCTGCCCGTTTCTTGTAGAACCACGCACGTTGGAGTCGATTTCTCCAACCCCATCAAACTCTTCAGGAACCAAACCTACTCTCGCTCTAACTCCTCCCATTCATCTAGTCCCCATACTTTCACCCCACACATCAGAATGGGCCTCACGTATGCATCCCACATTCTCACAGCAATATCCCAGATCCCCCCCACTCCTTCCCCCATTTATCCCTTACTCTCCCCATGCACACCTGGCTCTCCCTTGCGCCCATATAAGCTCCTTTCATACGCCAGTATTCCTAAACTGCAAGCCGAGGTATTTAATACCTCGACTTTCTCAAGCACCTTTCCGTTCCATTTCAGGTTCACTGGTCTGCTCCTTCCACCCGGCTTACGAAACTCCATCCATTTGGTTTTTTTTCCCCATTCACTTTCAGATCTCTCTTATCCATAAACCGTTCACACCTAGCTCACATAGCCTGTAAGCCAACACTATCTCGAGCCACCAATACAATATCGTCCGCATACGCAAACATCCACACCTTATTCTTACCAATCACCACACCTCCATCCTGACCCATTCTTAGCACGCTCTCTAATTCACTAACATACAGATTGAACGGCAGGGGACTCAGCGGACACCCTTGCCTCACAATAATGCAAATTATTAGGTATACTAATTCTCTATTCAATTCATAAAACTAAATTAAATTCAAAACGAATTTCATTATACACCATGATCATTGGACGAAGTACCTAGGCGTAGATTACAATATGAAAAGTATTTGATGAAATTGGACATCACTCATACTGAAATGCTTAGTTGATCTTTCTGGTTGTAATATACCACTTACAGATTTTGATACAAAGCAAAACAAATTGCTAACGTTCCAGAAGATTCTGAAAGTATTGTGGCTTTGCAGAAACAACCAAAAAGACGAACAAAGCAATAAAAAAATCTGCCTCAACCTGAAATGTTCTGTGAAAAGCCGAAAAAGGAAAAAATAAAATAAAACCAAGAAAAACAGGGAAAAAAACATTAGAAAGTGGTGTCTTGGCATCATTATACTATGAGATGTACTTTATTAGATAATGTGACACTCATCCTGCAGTCTTCTGCATTTCTCAAGAAACATAGAGTTTTACATTGTTTTTCTATAATTTGACAAGGAACAGCGTGAAAAATGATTTTTAAAATATGTTCAGGAGGTCTCCGAAATTGGTCCCAATGTCAAATAGCACTATGGGATATACTAAACAAAATAAATATCCTGCAATTTCAAATAATGTTTTCAAAATGAAAAAGAAAACAAGAAAATTGACCATGTAACAGTCGCTAAGTAACGCATGTTAAAGAACAAGGGGGCCGTGGAAGCTGTCAACGTCACTGGAGTGCCAAATGCCCGACACGGCATCACCCGCCGTTCTCGGGCACAGTCCGGTAGTCGCCAAAAGATGAGTTTTCTCAGATGTATCAATCTAATCACAATAATCCTTAAGTATCATAAGTATCAAAGTAGTCATATTCATTCAATATTCATATTCAGAGTAAAAAAGGAGAGATACAGCTCCAAGAACATGATGGCATGTCCAAGGACGCGATAAAAATTACAAGTTTAACATTTTTGAATTCTTTATGACCAAATTTTTTTTTTGTAAAATGAAGCACTGGGTAACGGACGTCAGGGTCGCCGTGCGTTAATGGAGTCCACCACATGTGCCACATTTGGGATCCTCCCCCTTTAAGATGGCTTTAAGATAATCGGATTTTTCTAAACTGATCTAAACCTGAATATCGATCAAATCTACATATTAAACTTTTGATATCATCACTGTTCCATACCTATGCTTGCCGGTAATGCATACTACCTAAGGAGACACCTTACTTTAAGTATGTAATTTTCATGTCAAAAAATATCCATATTGATAAATATCGATATATCGGCCTAAAATTTTGAAATTTATCGACAATTTTATTTTTCATAATATCGATATCTAAATTTTTGGTATCGTTTTGACATGACATTGATGTAATCGCCATCTGAGAAGTATTCTTAGAACTTCAAACTTGCAGTTTTTCACCATTTAAGGTTACATATAATAATTCTTAATCAATCGATATTTGTTGGAGTCCTAAGATTAACATCAATATCGATTTTTTGCCCCACTTGTATTGTATTGATCTACTTTTATGTATTATTTATGTCTTATCTTTGCTGGAAAGACTGATAGGTCAAAATGTGTATTATTATTGTTAGTATTACTTTAAATATAGATTTTCGTCGTTATCAAAAGGATAAGAATAAGTTTTTATATTTTATAATTTCATTGAACCAACAAATAATCACGAATATAGGTTAGGTACAAAGCTGTATGAGTCCGAGATTTCATGTGAGATAATGTCACTATATCATGTTGGGAACTGTAATTAGTTTTGAAACTCATTTAGAGATGGCGTTCCTATGGACTTTCCATTTGATCGATATTGATAATATCGATATTTTCAAGACGATATTTTTATATCGAAAAATTGAAAATATCGATTTCAACAAATATCGATATTTCATCATCGTCTGACATGTCTATATTGCATGGTAGAATGGGTCGCAGAAACCTGATTAAATTCCATAATTATCTAAGGGGCTCCATGGATACACAAACAGAGAGTACTATAGGTAATGGCGTAGTGTTGTGTTATTATTTCTGGTACTTTCATTTAGAAGTATTTTTTTTGTTTGATTTTACCGAGAATCGATTGCTATGGTTATTAGCTCTATTCAATTCTTTTTCAATGTAATTAGTCATATTAGAGGCTAACACTATTGATAAGAAGAAGAATTCACTTTAATATGCATCCTCACCGAGAATCGAACCCGAGACCTCGAAGTAGTAATTACTTTCATGTATAATTACAATGTTTGGTTAGCTAAAGAGATAAAAGGCTAACGCCATGACTGAAGCCAACATCTGAACACATTCTACTAGTAGTAAAAATATCGACACGATTACCCTGCAACTAATTCCCTTCGACTAGCATTGCTCAGTAAAAGAAACTGCCACGAATGACAGAATTACGATTCCAACAGGATCAGCATCCTACAGTGATTTACTTCGCATGCGCTCGAAGACAAACACGTTTTATTATTATTCGTTACCGTTTTCCCTTGCTGTCTATGTATTTACTATCGTAAACGCACTCCCTTCCCGAATACTCGCATCCTGTAGAATTTGTTAGGGTGTAACTGTCTACAATCTAGCAGAGCATCCCAGGGCTAAAAACCAAAACAAAGTAAAGACAAATAACGTAAGCTTATAAATAAAGCCCGAAATGTCTATTTATAGAGGTACAAGCCCCACTCTGTTGAGATATGCGTACTTTTTGTTTCACTTTCAATTTTAAATCGTTGCACATTTGTCATGTCGGGCGTTGGGCTGGAAAAGTCGAAATTTATGCGCGTATAGTTTATATCTGTCTTTCATTTCCGAAAATACCAGTACAAATACGCCATATTAATTCTCGGTTTTCGCTCAGGACTGTTTAAACAGTTTGAAAAATGTCCAATTTTTCATTAGCGTTTAAGTTCACCTATCGCAGTTGCGCTTTTCCCAGGTTGTTTGTACATGCAAATTCCGAAATCCCCCTGCCCTGCGATGCTAGGGTGACCACTATCTGCTAAAATGCAATTTACTTTTTTTGAATTCGCAGCAGGCTTGAGGGCATGCCTAGGGGCATTTCGTGGACAACGAGTTGAGTTAACCGTTGTTGGGGCAATTCGGAACGGACGGACTCATTTTTAATCCAATTAACCGTGTTAATTACAAGCAGACAATACAAAAAACAAGAATTTCATGTACCATTCCCAAATGTTAAAATAAGAGTAGACGAAATTATCCCGAGACCTATTTATTTATTCGGGTTTCTGGTTCTATTTCTCGAATTAGATATCAACTGATTATTTGTTACCGATTTACTATTAGTTTTTTAGTTATTTATATAAGCAATTTACAAACAAGCACTCTCAAATTTATTACCACTTGTGTATCCTGTCTGTCCAACCCCGGCATCTCCGAGCTAATAAATTCCTCCCTTTGCGATAAATTCGAATGGGAAAATGTGGCAGTGTCTTCGTCCTCAGATGGAGGTGCGGATGGTTCGGGTAATACCCGTGGTCGCCGTATCGGTGACATCGGAGCCGTGGGCGGTAAAGGTGGCAAACCCGGTATAAAGCCATGGGGATTGTAGTTATAACCATAAATAAAGGACTCTTCGCCAACAGGTGTGTTAATCGGCTGGTAATAGCCACCTTGATTGGAATGATTATTGGAGTTGTAATTTCTGTACATCGAAGCACCAACTGTAGGACTACCGAGGTTCACATAGTCCTGCAAATTTATAGCCGACGCCGCCGGAGGCGGCACCGGTGGAGGCAGGTGATAATCCAGTGAAGACGCCGAACTTGCAGGCCGACTTTCCACCCGCGGTTGCAGGCTTTGTCGATGCACACGCTCGGGGGTCTCGATGATTACATCCCAGCCCGGAGGCTTTACATGCTCTGAACTACTACCCCCACAAACAGCATCCGCAGCAATTATTCGATGACGCCGCACGGGTGGTGTTGGAATCAATCGTAGTACGAAAGCAACTTCCTCATTTGGTTCCTCCATGTTTTTCGTACCCTTTCATAATACGGTCACAACGGTTTCTCTGTCCACTCTCTATGATACCGGTTAAACTCAAAAAATCCTGCTGACGCGACGTCCGGAGCGTGTCGGCGGGATGTCTGGGGTGTCTCCCTCGGATGTGGTTATCTCACGTTCCGCTCCTGTTCTCGTTCCGCAAACACGTGAAATTCCACCTCTAACAGTAACTATGGGCCTTTCGCTCGCGTTTTCGCTTATGGAAATGCGAAGCCCGCGCACCAGCGAAAATTTTCCCCACCGCACTTATATGGTAATCATCGGCAACCCTTCACAACCATGCGCTTTACGTACACTCGCCCCCGCGCTTCTCCCACCGAATTATCATGGCATCGTCTGCCATGCTCTCCACAGCAGCACGACCGTACTCACGCATAGTTCACGAGAGCGGAATATTTAAGCTAGAACGCGCCGCACAAACACAATTTGTCCACCCTCGGCCAAAAACCTACCAGCCGCCGCGCCGGTCTCGAACTTTTTAAGCTTGCTAACTCACCGACGCGCCAAATCAAATAAAACCGCTAACAGTCTTTGCATTTTTCCAGCACGCACAAATTGTTCGCTCACTCAACTGTTCAACTGTGTCCACTCTTCTCCTGAACGCTGGACCAACAGTGTTCATAAACGTCTATTCCATCCTCCTGCCCTGCTTCTAGTCTTCGACAGGATGAAAATCCGAATTAATCACAAAAGACGGAACGAGATCACGATTAGGGCGCATCGGCAATCGCCATGGAAACCGAAAGCTCCGAACGAGCATCGAAACGAGCTGGGAAAAAGGCGGCGAAATAATGAACCGGTTGCGAGGGAGGCTGGCGGCGACAAATGTGACTAATATACGAGAGCGAACCTAAAGCTCGCACGAAAAGAGCGCCCGTGGCACAGGGATCAAAATAGATGTAGAATTAGAAAATAGTCAAATGGTGGAAACGAAAAGAAAATAGAAAAGACAACGAAGCTAGGCGTTCCCATACACAACTGATAAAAATATTTAGAAACAAATCTCTAAAAGTAAATAAATGTATTCTTTCAGTCCTTTCTGTAGTTTTTGATAACCTAAGTTTTATTAAATGTTTGTTTTCTATCCCAGTACTTTCGAAGATGTTTTCTTCAAGCTCTAACTTCTCAAAACTTTGAATCTTCTTATTCCTAAACACTTTAAAAGTAAAAAAAATCTTTCCTGAAAATCCAATAAAGTGTTTCTTTCGTGAAAAGGCAAAAAGCGCACGAAACTTTCGAATCCTCGTGTACATTGCTCGTGTGTCGATACATATAAGTTTAGCTTGTAGAATCCGAGGATATAAAAAACTATATGAAACGAATAAAAAGATTTACATCACCGAATGGTAGGTGTTAATGTTACAATTTGTCTTCGTGAGCCCGCATGGCAGAAGACAGACGAAACAACGAAAGCAAACGCAGCGCGTCGTATTCGAAGGCAATTTGACTTACTCCATTTACCCGCTGAGCGACGCATTGTTTCTCTCGCGTCTAAGGAAACGTAACTAGGGACGAATTTGTTTGAGGATAGCATCATCACTTACCTGAAACAAAGATAAAATCATTAGTCACATCATTAATTTGTTACACAAACGATTCTAGCAAATTGGTGTAATTCATTCGCGTTTTATACCGGTGATTAAACTTGTTTCATTTCACCTGCAATGTATTGGTGGCTTTAGTTTATCTTATCAATCCGTTTATTTGATTTGTTTTTATATATTGAAGTCTACGATGTTGCGTCAACAATATGGTCCTGATAGTGTTCAAGGTTTTTTTATCAACCTTTACACATTTGTATTCTTAACTTGTGACACAACGTATATTTCAATTTAATACTAACCGTCATAAAAGAGAACAATGTGATATACTTCCAAATTATGCACTGCTATAAATAATGTTATCCTACAGTGTGGAAGCAATCAATCGTAAACAATTTTAAAAATGTTTTTAATATCGATTCTGTGATCACGAATCGATCAGAATGAATATGTGGGTGCGCGCGGCACAACTGGGCGTGCATCTGCAACGTAACTGAACGACGCATGCTGGAGAGCAGCGTTTGCCAGTCTGGCCAACAATTATATCAGCACGAAACACGCACAAAGGCTGATAAATCGCATTTGTCATTCGCCGGCTTTCTAGCGAAGGGCAGCGAACGTGCCCGCTCGCATAAACGTCGCATGAGTCTAGGCGGCTTTTACGCGCATCTCATGTGTGCATAATTCGCGTGGGCTGCGTGATACGATGACAATTAATGCATGTTTAATTGTGTTACTATTGTGCTGCTATTTGGTCAAAACGGGGACATATTTTCAATGTATTTAGACGTCAGGAACAAATATTGTTCATTACTTTTCCTTGTGTAGCGTATATTTAAATTTAATATAGTAGACAAGAAATAAGTAGCACGGCAGTAGGAGACCATATATGGGTGGATGAAAGAAATTCCACTTGGGAAGGGGGAGCAAGACATGCATCTATTAAAGCCTCTATCTATTAACAGCACCCAAAAGGTATTCGAACGCAGAACAAATTGAAAACGTTTCTAGACACTGCGACCTAAGGTACAACCTATTAAAGATGGAAAAGGCGATCAATTAACTATAGCGGCTATGTAATAAGAAATTAGAGACGTTTGAAGACAATTTGGGAAAAAATGCAGATGATCTCAAGGATTGTATGCTCGGTGTGCGTACGCTGCAGATGATATGCAGGTCCGCGAGCACAAGTACTTGTACTGAGCAACGACAATATCTAAGTCGAGCTCGTGACGCTGGTAGCAAGACAGCGGAGTGCAGGGATGGAGGAGGGTACGATGTGACCACGATAAAATCCATATAACTACTAACTTTATTTTCTAACTCTAAACCTAAAGATACATGCTAATGACTTATCTCCTAATGGCGCATGACGTCGCGATACCAAGAGTCCGGCCGATAACGACTTTATTTGGAAGTCCAGACCTCTTGGCTAATTGCCGCGACATCATGACCTATTCATCAACATTCGCATCTAGACTATATTACAAGATTAGGTACTGCCCATTGTTCACTAATGTCTGTTAAAATATATTTATGCACAATACACTATTAAGCAGCGTATTAACGCTTCCTTGTTTGCGCATCTGCGTAAACAGTTAAGTAAACATAAAAATACTGTATAACTTTCACGATCTTTATGAGCTATAACTTCGTAAATACTGCAATTATCGACATAACATTTTGTGAGAATATTCTTTAATAGTTTAACAATTGTTAAACCTATTGCCAAAAATCCAAGACTTTCCAAAAAAAAGGTAGCTCCTTTTCCGATTCCGCCCTAAAAAAACATTTCTACGTTACGTCCAATATTCCCTAAACAAAATAATAGTCATCAATATTGTCAAATCTATGATCAATTGTTCATCTTGTAAACCATCCCAGACATGCATAGCATGTGTGTATTGTATTTATATTTTTCAGCGTGTTTCTTCGTTATTTCCACGCGAATGCGCACGAGAGGCGCACGCGCGTATTGTGTGGCCGGGGCCATAAATTGTGAATTGGCACGTCGTTACACCCCTATACACCTCCGCCCACCCCTTCCAGGCCTCACAACGTCCACCACCCCCGCCCGGGGGTATCAACAACAACGCCGGCGTCGTCGCCACAACACTAGTTGTGCACTATGCTGCGACCAAACTTTCGGCGCTATTGAATTTCGCAATTCGCTCTATTTGTACGCTCACTCGCTGGATGATATACATCAAGACCTACCCTCTGACTCTACTCTACCTCTGATTCTACCCCTCTGCCTCCCCACACCTTACCGAGCTCAGATAGGAAAATGGGAAAACAGAAATATGAACGCGAAGAATGGTAATACCATGCAAAGAGCCACATAGATACTCACCCACATTTACATCTAACCCGAAACTACCTATATCCATACACATACATACACATTCAAACTCACACATACAAAAATACACATACATACACCTACTCATAGCCACACCTACATCAACACAGCCACACACACACACACACACATTCATCATATACAAACACATTCCCATAAAGTATAGAAATGAAAATATGAATAGTGCAGTAATGCAGGCACCCCCGACCTCACCAAAAAACGATGCAAACGACGCAAGACAAACTACAAGACGTTGGTGTGTGCACAGGATTTCCCCAAACTCCATTGTCGACGACGAGCATATTTTGAGTTATTGCAAAAATTCTATACAACCAGATTTATCTATCAATGCGTGTATATTTTCAAACGGACGGCGTACAAATATGGCGCATAGGAAAATTGCGCATAATATCGAAGGCAAACATGAAATATATACGAACGAAATAGTCTCAATCTCAACAAGAATTCACAAAACTCCGGAAGGGCGAAAAAAATGGGATAGAGTCTACGATCTTAGATTAAAGACAAATAATAGATGTGGTATGTTGTATATTTCGTCGATTTTGCAGAAATCCTAATTAGTAAACGCAAGGAACGTCATAAAAACAATGAGAATAGCGATAACTACGCGATGTTTTCTACTGTTGTCAACATCATCACCAGAAAAAGGGATATTCTTTGATGTTTATTTGCATTATACATGTTTTCGCCATTTTATACTCGTATATTATACATATTCATGTGAGTTCATGAGGATTTGTGATGTTTAGCTATGAAAGTTCATCATTTCATTATTATTTTTAAATATAGGGCATTTATATATCGGAGTTTTTTTATCGGAGATACTATCAGAATATAAATAAAAATACAGTATATAAAAACAATGGTAACAAAATCGATAATAGTAAGGAATAAAAATAGAAATAAACTAGTATTGACTATACAGAACCTCTGTGAAAAAAAACAGGAATAACTTGGTGAGGAAGATGGAAAAATCAAAGTTATCCCACATCCACACATGCCGGAGGGACCGGCGCGGGCGTCATGGAATATGAATGTTTCCCCCTACGACCCCATCGCTCGCATCGCAGATATTCGAATAGAGATCGCCTCAATTCGAATCTCTGCAAGAATCCAGGAGAGCAATTTCAAAGCGTCTATAGGCCTCGTAAAATTCCACCCTAGCCAAATTTCATCGAAAGCAAGGCAAAAGCAAAAAATGCAATGAAACCTTTTATTTTTATTTCTACGATTTTATAGTGTTTTCTTCCAATTTTAAGGAAATTGCAATCGTAATCGCTCTCATCCACTTCCACATCCACTTCCGCGAGATTCCAGACACAAGACGAAACTATTTGGCTGTCAGCCAACGAGTTAATAACTTCAATAAACACAATATAAGCGGAATAAATTCCGATGATTCCGCCAAAAACGCGCTCCTACAATTTCGCAGATACAATCTATCGATTGCCAAACTTTCGCGAGATGTGCACACGTATAAAAATTGAAAATATCGAATCCAATTATGTCATATTACGGCAGGAATATATCGGCTATGCGTTCGGTGCAAAGAAAGGCATCGAAAGAGCAAAGTATGGAAATGTTTCAATTTGCGTTCGCGCATTCTGCATGGAAAATTGGAAGACTGCAGTCGTGAAATTTGATTTGCCAATGTTTCACCCTCTGCTTGCTACACAAAACCTCGCTCACACCAAACTTGGCAATACTTTTCGACTTTCCAAATACACCCTTACCTTCAATATTTTACAGTCGAGGAAATTTCACTCGACCCCTCAAAAACAATGCGCAAACAAAAACACATGCAATTTCATTTCAATTCAGCTTGATTTTTGTTTAAATTTTATAAAAAACTTAGTAATTCGACGATAAATTACTTCATTTACCTAGTCGAAAATATATCATTTTTCTTTTGTGTAGTAAAATTCAAAACGTATTGAATCTTCTAGGACAATTTAATACTTCATAAGGAAACTATACTAACTTTTTTCAGCTTTACAAAATATTTTTTTACTCAACTGCGTACACTCTGGTATCTGTAATTTTGACTGTAAACGAGAAACCAAAAGATTTTTGCAAAGTTTATAAAATTTGCTTGAATATGACATAAAGTATTTTAATGAATTAGTTAAAAGTTTCTAGTTTCAAACAGTTTTAAAATTAAAATGCATTTTTGGCATACAAATTCAAATTAAAACTACGAAAAAAAATAGGTAAATATATATTTTTTCAAAAAGCAATTGACGTCATATTCTAGAAAATTTAATTATCTATAAAGCGGGTTATCATTCAGCCAAATCGGTTCGGTAGAATTTTCTCAATCGTGTACGCAAACTAGAAATACGACGTTGCGAGGAAGTCGACCAATTGCAGCAGGGAAGTGGGAAAAACAAAATGGCGGACGTTCTATACAGCGAAAGGTAGGGGAAGTGGGCAGGGCTTAAATGGGAAAATGGCGGTCGACCAATGAGAACAAAAGAATGGGAAAAACAAAATGGTCGATGATTGAAAGGGAGTAGATAAGTGTTTAGGACAAAGATGGATAAATATTCTAATCGACCAATCAGAATAGTAGACTAGGTGGCGGATATGTTTAAGAGGGCGAGAAGAGAGGGATAAGGCAAAGTGGACGGGACTTAAAAGAGGGATAAAAAGGGAGTTGACGAGAAAACAAAATGACGATTGATAGAAGAAGAAAGAATGATAAGGACAGGTCTTAATTAGAATTAGAATGGTGGTCGACGAATGAGAGTAAAAGAGTGGGAAAACAAAAGGGCCGATGATTGAAAGAGTGAGAGAGATAGAGATAAGTAAGCTGGATTTAGGTGGAACACAAAATTGAAATCCACCAATCAAAGCAGTAACTTGGGCTAAAACAAAATGGCGGACATGTTTTAGAGAGCGAGAGGAGAGATGAGGGTAAGAGGTTTGGGCTTAGGAGAGACAAAAAGGGAGTCGACGGCAAAACAAAATGGCACCCGTTATAGACTAACTAAGAAAAGTTTTTTGGTTGAAACTTTTGGAAAACTGCAAGGAATTTTTAAAGAGTTTGCAAAAAAACTTGTATGAATAAACGTTTTAGCTTAAATTTAGTAAGAAAATTACAAAATATTTGTGTAAACAAACATACAATTGTATTGATGGTTTTAAACAACATTACACCTCGTTTATGCCCCAGGTTTATTTTATCTTTATTCGTATTTTTACGAGTAGTATTTATCCTTATCCGGGGGAAAGAGAGGGGCAAAGCCTGTTTACTGGTGCTCATAAACGGTTGCACCCAACATCTAATACCACTAAAAACAGTAATACCAATACATTTAGAAACACAAACAGCCTGAATTGGAACGGCAAGACTTGAATAGAAATGTGATTGCAAATTCAAACGGAACAATATGTGCATAAAGAAACAAATAAAATTGTCTCGATATTAACAACTTTGAAATTTTGGTGAATCGCTTTGTCAAAACTTTCAAAACCATTTAAAACCGTTACATAAACAAGTTGTTTACTCTCCATTTAAAAGTAATCTCATCAAAAACATTAAAAAAAAAACTTATAAAAATATAAAACCTTGAAAAAAATCTTTAAAAATATAAATCCTGAAACCTTAAAATAAAATTCAAAAAATGAAAACTTAAAAGCACAAAACAAAAACTTAAAAACCTAAATTAAAAAAAAAAACTCAAAAAACTTAAAATTTCATCTATATATTAGAATCGAAACATTTGACAAAAAACAATTCTAGTTTTATCACAACAACAAAAAAATGAGTTATAAATCAAACGAAGCATTTTTTATACTGCTTCCACTGCAATCATAACCAATGTGAATGCAAAATAGCAACAGCAACAAAAAATATACATATACGAGGCTGTCTGGACGAAAACAAATAATACAAAAACAATGAAAATATAATAAACCTAAAATAACAAGTCTATGTCATAGCGCACGAGACGATAACCCAATATTTTTTACTCCAGTTGCGCTTCACTAACAAAAAAGTTTAAAAAAAACTCAAAAATGTTAATCGTTACTATTCTAAATGGGCTGTATAGATAAATGAGTACTGCCTGTTCGTTTCCAATTTCACCCTATTACCGTTTTCCACTTTCCCCGAGGAATATAAATATATAGTAAATATTGCATCAGCATCATAGGGAAAATAGCGTGAGATGAAACGAATCGAAATACACTCGTATAAAATGAAATATATTCCTCGTGGCGTGACCTCCTTTTTGCTGCGAGTCCGACGAGAACAGTGCGTTATTTTCGTGTTCGGGACGCGTGCGTCCCACTGGCGGTGCGCAATTCGTTAGGACGAGTAAAGTTACAAGCATTACAAGCGTCTGTAAGGGCGGTACGAGGTGATGGCGACAGGGTATTACTTTCCACGCTTTGCCATCTTTTCAAGTTTATATATTTTCACGTTTTTGCGTAGGTATAAGAGTATGTATGCATATACGCAGCGACGTCGACGAGGAGTGGGCATTGAGTTTCCATCCCATTGCCATTTCCCCAACGTCAATTTGTCCTTTCCCTCGTTACACCCTCAGGAATCTTCACTTTCAATTCCCAACTTTGGTGCCCTTTTGCCGGGGCAGCCGCTCTCCCATGTGGGGAATATGCAAAACACGCGTCGACAAACAGCTTTCAAATACGTCCGGATCTTTTTTGAAGGTGTCACAGTGTCATCAGTATTTCGAACGAATATTATTTTACTTTATTTTATTAATTAAGGAAAATTTTTAAATTTTCTTAAAAAAATATCCATGTTATCCAAATATCGATAATTATCGATATTATGAAACGAGTTAATATCATTGTTCTTCATTATTTTTGTTTTTTACCAAAATTTCTTAGCAACAAAATCTATATCGATTTTAGGTATCGATAATTATCGAAAATCGTATATTTTTTCTTATTTCCTAAGATATCAAATAATTTCTCACTATATTGCACTATTCCAAAAAATATAGATACCCACAAAACGAATATATCAAAAAGTAATTCCAATATATTGGTCATTGGTATCCAGACTCTGTCTATAGGAAGACCAAGCTAATGAAACTATTTTTCAATCAGGAATCAATTTCACCCACAATTGACCTTTTGGGGATACAACCAACACCCACCCCTTCTTCCTGCTCCTCCTTCCTAGGTATCCCAAGAATGATGACTCCATCCTGGGGATTTTCACGCCAAGTCGCTGTCCCTCGCGCCTACCAATACCACCAAACTGCCAACGGCTTTACTTGGAACCAAGCTGTCAATAGTGGTTTTCCAGACGTGTGCGTAAATATTACCTACACAACACATATATTTAGCGCTTTCCCTCTCCCGGGGGAAACCGGACTCTGCTTCTCCTGCCCACGCGCAGACTTCGAGGGGGTGTTCATGTCTCCCGCCACGTGGGTAATAAATTGGCTGGTAATTTACTCGCCGCGGCGAGCCGAGGTCGCCATATTTTACGGTGGTTGCCTAGTTATATCACTTCCCGTCGAACGCACACACAAAACGCCTTCCTTCCGTCGTCCACTCTTCAATTTCTTACACTCCCCTGAAGTGTGGCCGTAAAACGAAGGCAACAACCAACGCCTTAAACCTCTCAAACCTCACTTGGAGGAATTTGTAGGAGGATTCCTTCGAGAGTCTCCGGAGACACCCGGTACATTGATCAGTTATAATTCTTTTTCCATTACACTTTCTTTATTATTGGGCGGGTGCCGTAGTACTCGAGTTCCTTATTTCCTCTCCATGTACCCGGATCGAAGGACCGAATGATATACGTGCAGATGTTTCCTTGGCCACACTTATTCTTAATAACACCGCACGACGAGATCCTCGAATCAGACGATAGAAACCCTACGTGTGTGAGACTTCCATTTTTCTATCGGAAGGACAAGGCTAAACGTCAAAGCTTTGTTCTTGGTGATAGTGGACGAAGAGACGAAGAGAGGAAGGGACGGGGCAAATGCCAAAGGGCAGAGTCAAAATGGTCTTTCCAATACCATTGCAGGCAGCGCGGGGTCCTTCAAATGCCAGTGCGAGTGGGCGAGCGAGAGGTGAGTCAATGTATCAATATTTATGGTGTCTGCTCGTTCCGGGGCGGTCCAGAAGGGAGCAATTTTCATGCGTCCGTGCGCGCTATTCCATTCCGGGCGTTGGCCAACATGACACCGCACAGTCTTTTCAAAGGTTATATATATATATATAGGGAATCACGATGGGATCTGTCCACGTCTGTGTGAGTATGTATCTAGCAGGACTAGAATGACGGAAGGAGACCTACACAGACGCAAGCGGAAAAAAACATCACGCGTATCGATACGATGAGACCAAGACGGTTACTTTCCACTCTCATCTTATCCTTGCGGACGCAGCCAAAGTCCAGAATGAATGGAAACACGTCCAGGGTGAACCAAACGACATACAGGGAGACATTGCAAAGACCTCGGGACCTCATAAAATCGCAAGACGTGCGTGCTTGAGGGTGATATGTCGCCTTTGCGCCCTGCCACAGCCAAGCAAGGTTTTGACATTCGCCAAGAATCGAGAAAAAAGTCCTTGAACTTGACGCCACCTAAATATCCATCGAATTTTATAGTCAATAATATTTTGGTGACAAGAACAGCCACCAGAGCTTGTCCCCGGCATCGGCATGCTTGTAATTTCCCGTGGCAGCTCTCTAGACTTAGGCTGTGGGCGGGTGGGTGGTGGTACTAAACTTCAATGTTGAATAACCACAAGGTATATTATTCCATCGACATAAAAACAATGTCGCCGTGTGATGAATGCGTAGGAAAAAAGAGGATCAAATGTAAGATGGCTGGCTGGTAGGGAGGAAAGGGAGTTGAGTTGTAGTGGGCTTAATCCTCATGTCGTTCAAACAACATGTTCAATAGTCTGTCCGATAGGCTGCTTTATGGCCGCGTAAAACCGTAATGCAGGCTTTCCAAGCAGCTAAGCACAGAGGCTCGGGGACAGAGATGGTTTGGCAGCCGTGTAGTGTGACTGGTGGCAGACAAAAAACCCTCGGCTGACGGAAGACTAAAGAAAGGCAAGCGGCTTTTTTGATAATTTTCGAGTGGAACAAACGAGACGCGCACAATGAAAGACAAAAACCATCAATATATCCCCTCAAGTCATCTCAGAGTCTCTCTTGTTCCCACTAGGAGCGGGAACAAAAAAAAGGAACGGAAAATGAGAACATGGGAAAAAATCGTCGTTCGTGGGGAAAATTTAGCATTAAGGAACTATACGGTGTACAGAAAGACTATTGAAGACTTTTGCAGGAGGCCACTAGGAATGATTGATCTTTCATGGGGACAGAAAATGGAGTCAATTGGAAACCTAGACGTTGCAACATTTTAAGTTTAAACTTTAAAACATACAAAATAACAAGTGGCAATAAAGCAAAGTGGAAAATTTAGTTTCAAAGAGTCTGCTCATATGTATTCATGTGGGTTGGGTTGGTGGCTATGACCTAAGCTCGACCAAACTCGACCAAACGTATACAATTCCGAGTGGAACTGTAGCCAGTGAGCAATCAGCCTCTGTAGCCTCTCTCACTTATTGAATTTTCCATTTTCATGAGTGCCTCCTCCCTCTCATGCCGCCAACATTGCCAACACCCTGATCCGAAATCATCTCTCGACCAGCGCTATGCACCACCACCACCTATACAAAATTAAGACCACTTACTCAACGCGTGCCGTAATGGATTAAATTAATTTCGTTGAAATTATGCATTTTATGGTCCAATTAACCAACGGACACAATGTATGACGTACGACTGGGCAGACTGCATCAAATTAGAGCGCATCTTGATGGTTAAACGAGGTTATTGACCCTTTGGCGGTTCGAGTTCGAGGTCGTGCCGCTATATAGAGTGCATCATAGCAGCCACCCTTTACGCCCACAACCCTATGCGCCAACACACCGACACAAATCCATCGCAGCGCCAGTCAAAACACAAATGTTCATTCAGTCGGCGCTCCCATCCATCCAGCGCGCATCCTCCTTTCATCCTTTCAATCTCGCGAGAGCGCGGGGCCTCATCCACGCTCTCGTCTCTCTCTCTCTCTCGTCTCTCTCTCTCGTATCCCTCGTTGCATCTGGCGCCAGAACCACAGAGCGTCACCAGCGTTGGTATTCATTTACTTTTTACCGAAAAACCCGAAGCATGCCAGAGCCGAGCGACTTTGCACTATCTTGCCATTTCTTCCCCGGGCTGCCTGGCCTCACTCGACGTTATTGCATCCAGACATTCAGCTCTAGCTCTAAGGGAACGCGTGGAAAAAGCGAGCCAAGAAGTCGAGGTCAAAACGACGGCACTAACACGAGGGCTTCCTCCCTTCCATCAGTTTTGCATCGCTTGCATTTTATGCCCACATATTGGTCCCCACATGCACTTGATGTATGTATGGGGATGTATGGGGAGGTGGGTATATTGCGGTGTAGGTGTAGATTCACCACAACACCACGCCAGAGCCCAAAAAACGGAAAAGAGACATTTCGTTCAGATATTCGAATGTGATAGGTCCCAGGAGAGGACGTAAGATGGTAAACGATTCCAGCAATTTCTCACAGTCTCGGACAGACTTTTTCCAACTCCTTCCTTTCTTTCAATAGTAGAGCTTCATGATCGATATTTCCAATAATTACATTATATTATAAACAGTATACGTACGGCACAGATGTCTCTGACTTCTCTGTGATGAATTGACCATGCTGTGGTAATAGACAACTTCCAGATCATACTGGTATTACCAACATCTGAGATCGTGACATCATCAAATATTTAACATTGTGTCAAAGGCAGGATTATTGGTCATTCCTCACATGATCGCATGTGATTTAGGACCCAGGGTTGTCCAGGGAGTGATTGTCCCAGTACCTTATGCCCTTTTCCAACTCTTGCCAATTCCGACTCTTGCCTTCTTTAAAACCAACATCACGCCATACAGGCTAAAAATTTGCAATGGAAGCTATTTAACACCAATGCCAATGGCAGGATTATTGGTTTTCGCCGAGCGTATGAAATTAAATCGCCGCTCATTTCCGCCCATTCGTTTTCATTCATCCGTAGGGGAGGCTCGGCGCGGCGCCCTCCCCGGAAGAGAAGGTGGCCTGCCGAGGGATGAGGTTACAGCCACGACTATGTACAATGCACGGATGGCAATGGCAATTGATTTTCATAATGGAAACGGAATGCGAGAAAATGCCCAACACGAACGCAGCCAGCCACATCGGTTCACGGATTTTACTCTCTCTCCTCCTGTTGTTGCCACTGCTTCCAACCAATACCGGCGCCTTCACCAACAGTGGTTCGTCTTCCATCACTACTACTAACAGGCCACCTCCGGCCAACATAGACCGTTACTAGTGCAAGCTAGCGCAAGCTCGATAAAACCTGAATAATTCCGTTATCGTTGGTTTATTCATTTCCAATTAAGCGCTCCGTGAGCCACCGCAGGGGCCGCTTTCAGCGCGGATATGCAACGTTCAAAGAAACGCGCACGTATTCATAGCCCTGCTGCCGACCGACGCGACGTGGTCGGCACCATCGCAGTTGCACTCTCATTGCCTCCACACAACCGCCTCTCTACGATGGTCCGCTGGGGGGGGGGACCCTGCCCGACCCCCACCCAGCATACATTCCCAACGCTGTTTAAACTTGCACAAAGAAGTGCACTGCTGCTGCGAAGAGAGTTGCGGCAACGTAAACCTCCGGATACGGATTAAATCGCTACAAAGTGGAAATGAAATGGAAAGGAAAACACAAGAGTTCAAAACAGAGACACTATCATACACATGCACACTCACCTATACCCACTCACACCCACACCTACAGATACCCATACACCAACACCAACAATCATCAAACGCTAAGAATACAAAGAGAAAGTGAAGATGAAACCGATATAATCATTTGATTCTCATTTATTCGCCAAAAACAAAAATAAAAAAATAATTTCGCCAGGATGAAAACGACAAAAGTAAACCTCGACTAGCTGGGTGATCGTAAATTTTATTCGTTCATCCGCACTCGCGTATAAATAAACTTTTAATTGCGCCTTAGCTTTTATGCCCCACAATCTGTAAAAATTTAATTTGCACGAAAAGTAATACTCGTAACTTGTCTGGTTACATAAAAACACGGGCCATTTGCTAAATGTTTCATCTCGTCGCATCCGCCTTCCCGCGCGTCTCAGGACGACAGCGACAGCGGGAAAACATCCTGCTTGCGCATTTAATAAATTTTTGGCAGTAAAACAGTTGAGTGAGCCGCCCGCACCCACCGGAAGGAGGGAACTATCAAAACTGCGAATAAAAACTAATTTTTAACTACCGCAAGCGTGCACGATGCTCCCTCAATGTCCTTCGACGGCCTTGAGTCCTTGTGCCCATTTTTATGAACTGCTGGGGCGTTTATTCACTATAATCAACCTTTATTCCTTGAGTCTCCAAGTCGTCTCGTGGTTTGGTATCTAAACAACACCGTGGAGAACAAGGGCTAGAAGGAAAGGCCGTCATTATTTAACTATCCTCGTTATATTTATTTTCATTATCACGTTGCGGAAAACAAGGGAATGCCTTTAAATACTGCAAGTAGAGCTTAGATTTTATTCCAGTTGTCAAGTTTTTATGATATTCCACAATGTGTTGGGGTTGTGTGTTGATGTGTGTAGTACACTTCTCATACTCTCACTCATATTCCTACTCCTATTCTCATTCCTATTTGTCCTACATCTTTCAGCAATTTCGATCTGTTCCCAACTTTCCTACTTTCAATACACGAGGCCGCCAGGCATCGCCTCGTGTCTCTCCCCGAGAATGATTTTCAGGAACGACATAATGGAATAGTTTAAAAGTGGAATACGGATAATGCGAACATATCTCCGCCATCATAATTCCGTCACGTCCGCTCTTGTGACTTCGGCCTGAATTCCCAGCTTGCCTGCCTGCCATTCATTTCGTGTAATTGTGCCACCCGGTTTGCCTCGGATTTTCACCCTCTCCACGCATCCCAATTCTTGCCGGGTCTGCCAGTCGGTACCCAACTTCGGCGCAGCGCAGCGCCAGAGATAAACGATGAAAATGCAATCGTCGCATCCTTCATTTCATTCCTAACCTTGTGGCGAGCCATCGTTGCCTCGTTTGCCACGATCGAATGAATGGCGAACGAAACGAGGGTTGGAGAGTGTGAGCGGATGCACTAGATGCGCAAATAGTTCAGAGTGCCATTGACGTGCTCGTCCGGAAAACTCGTTCGGTGCCACGCTTTCCCCGCATCTGCACTGCGGTACCATTGACTCGAATTTTCGGCAGAGATAGGTAAATGTTGCTTTAAAAAGTTTCCAACTAGAGGACAATTACCGAAAGCGTTTAATGTCATTACGGAATGGAACACTCTCCGGTTCGAAGGTTCATGAATGTCGAATAATGAAATTACAGCTTTTAGTGTTGCATTTCAAACATAACGAACGATTCTCAAACTTTTATAAGCCAATGACGTATGAAAGGAATAAGCCTATTACTGTTTTTTATAGAAACACTGTGGATGAGTTGTTTTTAGGCGTCTAGTCTGCGTCTTCACAAGACAAAATACAAACTTTTTGTTCCATTGTATCGAAACATACTAACATCACACCAAAAAGTAAGGTTTAGTCAAGACCTCTTAGATAGTAAACGATACTCGATCAAAAATAATTAAGTTTCGTTTATTAGTAGTTTAAGGAGGGCGAGGAGTTGGAGGAGAGGGGGAGGGAAAGGAGGAGCGGAAGAAGAAGACGAAGGCTAGAAAAAAGTTGAAGATAAAGCTTGCTAATACACTTAATCGAAACAATGAACCGAAACTATCAGCAAACAATCATCGATTGTGTCCCATGCAGACACGTAAATTACGAGGTCCTGGAGTTTAAGGGCAGGTCATTGAAATAACTAACACAAGCCCCTTCTCCCTCCTCCTTCTCTTTCCCCTTTTACCTCCCTGAACTTGCCTGACGATGGTTTATCGAGGCCTGTCACGCGATCGTCTCACCTCACTCTATTACCTCACTCCTCACGCAGCTAGAATGAAAAACCATCGGAGAATCTGAATGAAATGAAGGTATGATCGTAATTGCAACGTGTTCGGCCCTTTGAGCATTGTGCCCAAACGCATTGTACGCACGATTGATTATTTATTGCAGGGAGGCGGAACCCTCTGCGCCTGTACATGTACTCGCATTTCCCAAGAAGCTTCCTCGAATGGTTCGAAGCTGCAATTTTGATATACTGATATACGATTACGAGCCCCGAAGCGGGAGGAGTCCAGGGGGGGCTAGCCTTTCTCTCCCAACGTTGGTAAACTGGTGAAATATGAAGCTTGCACCAATAACTGCATCCCCCCTGGCCAAACAGCAAACAATAATTACCTCTATGAAGTGGCTAATGATCATCCAGATAATGGTCATAGCCCCGCACATACATTGCCGAGCAAATGACTCACGCATTCATCGCAAATAATGCAAAACTCACCGGACACGAACGGAGAGCACATTGTTTACACAACTTGTTGATACTTGATAACCTAATAGCCCTCTTCCCCAGTTCATACATCTATTTGAAACTTTCCCAACGAGATGTCATGGGAGCGCTCCAAAAATTGGAGCTCTACCGCGGCGCCGCAACTCACCTGCAACAAACATCAAAATTAATTACCCACCAATTTGCGCCACTTAACTGATTAAGTTATACTTCAACACGCCGGCGCCGTGGAAACTTCCAACTTTTCACAAGGCACTACCGCTGGTTGCCAAGATGAAATTAACCTAATTCCTGCATAGGTCGAAATTTTCCAAGTCAAACTTTTTGGGAGGGGAAAAGGAGATGGGAGTAGAGGCTAGTCGATATGAGGAAGAGAGGAGGGGAACGCAATAACAACAATTAGGTGCGTTAAAACGTTAAAATCAAAACTTGGACATCAGTAAATTGACAGGTTGCTATATTTATGAAGTTGGTAATTGCCTTTAGGTGTAGGGTCTTAGGTGTAGGGAAAAATATGTTAAGCCCGCGAACATTTTCTGGTTAATATGTGTGAACTGTGGAATGAAAACATTGGATGATTTTAATTTGTTCAAACATGAAAGCGGTGAGGTGGGATTGAAAGGAAGGTTTGTATTGGTATGTTTTTAATTAAAACCCTACACACAACCCCCAGCCTCAGGGAGTGTTCAAGAGGAAAATGTGTCAAGGGCAGAATGATAGGCCAAATTTCATCAAACGAAACCTCCAGCATGACTTCCATACCATCATTTTTATTTGACCTTTAATATTACCCTGTAATCTCCAAATGTTTTAATAGATCTGCAGAGGTCCTCACAGATGAAGGATGTAAATTGCATTTGCATCAAACTATCTAGCAACTCTCCTATTCGTACCCCTAATCTTAATTCCACAACTTACATTCCTAGATTGACTTTTCACCAGACTGTCTCTGCAATTCTAATTTGCAAAAGATATCAAGTTCATCAAGTTTCACCATAGAGTTCGGTTTCCCACCAAAGGAGTGAGAGTCAGGTACTAAACCACGCTGGAACAGATACAAATTGACAGGATAGGAATGCAAATGTCCATAGCCGGAGCATCATCTGCTATTAAATCGAATATTCCCGAACATTCCGGAAGCCCACAGCTGCGCCATTCCGCATTGGAAGCGGATCATTAGCGTGGCACTTGCTCCCCGATATCGAAATGGGAGAGGATTGGTAATAAGAGACAGGGAGTACAGGGAGGAGGCAGAACCGAAGAGCTGCCATGCCCGCAAGTTTCCGTACACGCGACCTTACCAAAGACGGGCACAACTTGGAGAGCAAAGTGTGAAGTACGAAGCTTGAAACGTCGTTTGAAGCGAGCCGGAGTAAAGATGATTTCGGGATAAGACGCTTCGCCGAGCGCCGCGCCAGCAACCCTTACTCCCCCGTCTTAAAATAGATACGAACGCGTTGCAGCCCGGTGGTGGTGAATCGCAAATCGATGGATAAAGACCGTATTTTGGGGCACGGTTTGGTAACTGAATGAATATTCAGATTGGCGTTTAATTACGTCTATATTTCAGCGTCTAATGTCAATCGATCAGTGGTAGACCCTACAAAAGACCCACCATTACTAATTCTCAGAGAGATCTCAGTCTTTCTACGATGGAAAACTAGAGAAGTAGAGTTATAATGAAAACAGGAACCCTCAGATTCAGATCCTCTAAATTAGTGTACACTAAAACGGAAAATATATGATTATTGCAATGACTCCGTGATGGGAGAGCAATAGACTGTAGGAGAAATGTTCGGGAGAAACCACACAATTTCGAAATAGAACATTTACGATCCCAAGGAATGTTTTTGATTAAAAATTTTCTAATGATTTGCCAACAAAATAAGTGGTGTAGGAGGTGTATGTGTGGCATTCCAATTGCGTAGGTCTAATTCTAATTCTGTTCCAGTCCTCCACGGACCACAGGACCATTCGATATAAAATGGTGCAAGTATGCCAACTGCGTACCGAGGTGGAGGTAGTGGTCCAAGGCTCAAGCGATGCGAGGCGCAAACAAAATTAAATAGAACACATATTTTCCTAATGTTTAAGGCAACCCTCGGCGAGCAACTCAAATGCCAACTCTCAAACTAGCACACGGCGAGGCGCGGCCCTCGTACAACTCCTACTCAACTCCCGGACTCTTGCCCTCACGCCATCACTTCCAGTTCCACCATCCAATTCCACCAAGTTAGCCACGAAAATGGATGCGGAACTTGAAGCGGAAGTCCAACTCCAAGTTAAACTTCCGCTGGACTGGTCTTCGCCAGCTCCCCTTCCCTTCTCGCTCCATCCCAACCCGCTTCCTCATCTCACGACCTCGTGGTCCTAGGCTGTCCGCACAAACGTTAATAATATGTACAAGGCAGGGCACGAGTAAAAAATGTTCGCACATTCCAACAAAGCTATAGAGGAGAGTCAGGATGAGGGGGAGGTTTACCAACGCGTCTTTTTATGTTTGACCAACCACCACTCGATTTATATAGGAGATGCATGGGATACAATATGCTCGACTGCTTAGTTTTCTGCCTTTTCTCATTTTGCTCATTTACTGCTCGCAGCAGTACAAAGTATACAGGAGGGGTGAATAGTTGGTTTGGTAGGAAGGAGGAGTTGGGTATGGAAGGCATTCTCATTATTACGAATATTTTCGCGTCTGTCGAGGATTGTTGCGGGCAGGCGGTTCAGAACACTGCCGGCGAGAGGTGAATGGCAAATGAAGACCTCACGAGTTAACTACGTGGAAAACATGTTAACGGCGGACACAGGGATACGGACCCGCATCAACAACAGTGTCTCGTGTACCCCCGCCGACCTAGTCCGAGTGTGTCGGGGGTTATCCACCAAATGACGCCACCCGCTTGCATACCCCAGGCACTCATTCGCTGGGAGTGAGATATTAAGAGAGGTTAAACATGGAAACCTGCACGCAGGACACGAAACACACAGGGCATGAAACGGCCAGCGTTGGGACCAAACAAAAAACATGCGGTGAATGCTGAAGAGCTGTGGGAGACTGGTGGAATGGGTGGACTGGATGGAGTGAAGGAAAATGCTATGCGAGCGTTAGGCCTTCAGAGGCGACCAGAGAGGAGGTGGCGAGCAAAGCAGCGTTAGAGATGACAATTAAAATCCTATGGCTTTTTTGTTGCCGCACGCATAACTCCGAATTGGGTGGATAAAGTACATTAAGAACATGATGTTCCTGTTCATGATATTCATGATGTCGTGTTGGTCGTTTAGCATCTCTGCCGCTGACAGTAAGCGGTGTGATGCCGGGCAAATCCAGAAAGTCCTAATCCTCCCAAAGCCAGCGTAGCAATGTATGCCATTGCACTGTGGCTGCGCCAAAAAATGAAAACTCAAAAAACTTCCACTTTATCCCTCTCATTTCCAAATATCACGCATTCAATTTCAAAGTAGGTCAAACGCAATCGTGCCGAATGGTCCAAACCATCAAAAGCAGAAAGAGAGAGCTCTGCATACAAACTCTGTATGATGGCGGCAATTAAACAACAGTCCCATGTCAGCATACTAGAATGTGGTAATGTTCCGGAGGTAAATTCTAATTTTCCGCCCCATGCAACTCCACTCTCACAGTACCAGCCAGGATCCTCTCATTCCACAAATCGCTCTCATCTCACAAACCGTTTTCATTCGACAAACTGCTCCAGCCGGAAAAATATGAGCAAGTAGTGACAAGAATTAGAAAGTTAATTGTCTTAAATGTGCAAAAACATGCCAGCGATAACGGACGGGCTGCTTTCTAATGATGGTCCTTCGAGCTAATGGCTCCACAATTCCAATTCAGCACCAATTTCGAGGCATTGTCGCCCATTGGCAAATTGTCAGAGCCACGGAATTTCGACAGTCACGGAGCTCGGTTCCAGACGAGCGCACCCCGCAATTTGTTATACAATGCGAGACGTACACACATTCACCAGCTATAACACCACCTTGTAGCTGGTGGTAACGTTACACACGCACACAAGCCGATACGACCCTGAAACTGCTCTGCCGAGAGCAAGCCGAGAGAATTAGATTAATTAGCGAATTAATTAGCAAACGGTAACACTGTAGCTGTAACGCTCGCACTACGCTGCACCGCAAATTGTAATGGCATTACGATTCGACTCGATGGCAGGGCAGCAGGGATAGGATAGAATGGCTGCGGGGGCTTTTACGCTGGGTCGAGCGGGATGTGTTCGATGTCGAGGTCCGGGTGGTCGTGTGCCGGCTGCCACCGTCTACAACTATCCGTGGAGGTGGCGGGCGACGGCAATAGTTATCGATTCCATACATACACATTCTGTCGCCCCTGTGACACTCAGACTAACCCGCATATCCACATACACACACCTCAAACACCCACACACAATTCCAGAAAGGCCAAACAGAGCGAAACATACATATCAGACGTACGTAACATATCAATGACGCAAAACTACGAAATTAACGCGATTAATTTAGCACGTCGCATCGTGTCGGAATTGGAATGGGCGAGGGGATGGGAGTGAGTTAAGGGAGGGAGGAGGAGTACACGCCCATCAATTGCACGGCGTCAAACAATTAAAAACGCCACGCTAGACGAGGAATCGACAAAACTATAGAGCCACATACACGCAGCCAATATAGCATCCAATATAATGGGCTATTGTAGAGCACCACACTGTCGGCAACCAAGCGTACACAAAGCCACTGACTGACATTAATTCCGCGATATATGAAAAAAAAATGTGCTCGCGCCCGAGTAAGGGTAATAATTCTCATAATTAGCGTAAGAGTGTAGGCGTGTTGGCCTCGTCAACCTAATATGCCATTATGTCACTCGCGTCGGTATTTAATAACCTAAATGTGGTATTACCCATCCAGGGGGCGCTTTTCATGCCTTCACCCTTACCCTCATCCATACCTACACCAACATCGACACCTATACTCGCATTCCAAAAGATCGCAGAAAATTCCACATCGTCTTCTACGCACTGCAAATGTATGTGTGGGCTCCTTTCGTGTCGCCCAACCATCATATAATTCAAGACCCATCTTACGATATAAAGCTGTCGTCCCAGGCACACTCACACCACCCACGTTTCAGAATGTTTCAGTTTGAGAACCGAGCGACGGTAATCAGCTTTAAATTTATACTATAACAATGGGAACATTGTATAGATCTTTTCCACTTATTGTTAGTCGCTTGGGAGTAGTGGTAGCGCTAGCGGTACGAAGGACCAAAAATCGCCTGCAAAATTCCAGCCAGATTCGATGATCGTCGTCATTCTTTGCTTTGTGCAAACATTAAGCGATTTTCCTTGGTGGGATGAGACGAGAAAAAGAGAGAAAAGCGACGGATATAAATAGGTTATCGATTCCTTTCCACCTTCGTGTGAAAAAGGCTTGTCGAACAAATGTGATAAGCACATTGTAATTGTTACAAAAATAGATGCGACGCAAAACGGCAGGAAGGTCTATTTTTGTCGATTTTGATGACGGAAATTGCACGAAATATCAACTAGATAAATATATAAGGATACCTCACTCAAGAACACGATGGAAAACTTATTTTCATGTTGATCTTCTTCCGATGACATCTGACTTACTTATAAAGCTCGCTCAGATCTCGTAACCACCTTGGGGTTAGGGGGATTCAACAGGTCAT
>JAODAC010046428.1:0-10656 GCA_027575185.1 Mimaenictus wilsoni
ATATCAACATGATTTGCTATGCCGACGATGTAGTGCTTATGGCAAGCAGCGAAGACGATCTACAAAGACTTCTCTTCTCCGTTTTAACATAAATGCTCGGAAATATCATCATATGGAAATCCTCTCAAACAACCAAAACAAAATCTATGGTAATAGCGAGGCAACCTATCCGATGCAAGCTCGAAATCGAGAATTCGTCAATAGGACAGGTAAGCGAATTCACCTACCTGGGCGTACAGACAACTAGCGACAGACGTCTTCAAACAGCGTCAAACACCCTAGCACAGGAAATGATCTAATTGTCGATAGGAGTCCGTCCATATACACAAAAATGGATTATATTTGTAGAACTGTGAAAAAAGTGTTTTACGCATCAACAAATTCTATTCAACATGTTCTATCGACAAGTGACAGAAGACTTTCAAATGTATCGAAAGTGAAAGAACTCCAAGACACAAGTATTTAGGTTTGTGGTTTTCTGGTAAAATTTATAATGGAATTTTGCATATAGATGATCAGTGATCAGGAAGGTGTTATTTACTTGTGAATATTTTGAAAGCTATTTCTAGTGCGAGGTGGGGTTCTGATCCGGAAACAATGTTGTTGTTTTTTCGTCGTTGCATTCGGCCTAGGTTGGATTACGGGGCTTTATTATTAGACCTACATAACGCGTTACATCTTAAAGTAGAAAGCATTTATTATTCTTGTCTTAGGCTTATTTGTGGCGCTCCTGTGAATTCTGCTAAGAGTAGTGTTTATCCTCTTATGTGGTGTACCTCCATTTAAATTAAGACGGAGTTTTCTTGCTGAAATCATTCCTCATGCGAGTCAGATTTTATTCTGAGTCCTCATGCTTAGTTTTTAGCCATATTGAAAAGCTGAATCACATTTGTCTTGTGTCAAATAAGCATCCGAACATTGCTATTGTTCGAGCTTTTAGGACTACTGAGACGTTTAGTCGTTCGTTGTATGCTCGATGTGCGTACGGCTGCAGATGATGTGCAAGGTCCGCGAGCACAAATTCTTGTACTGAGCAACGACAATATCTAAGTCGAGCCCGTGACGCTGGTAGCAAGACAGCGGTGGGAGTGCAGGGATGGAAGAGGGTACGATGTGACCACGTTGAAATCCATATAACTACTAACCTTATTTCCTAACTCTAAACCTAAAGATACACGCGAATGACTTATCTCCCAATGGCGCATGACGTCGCGATACCAAGAGTCCGGCCGATAACGACTTTATTTGGAAGTCCGGACCTCTCGGCTAATTGCCGCGACATCATGACATTCGCAACTAGAATATATTACAAGATTAGCAACTGCCCATTGTTCACTAATGTCTGTTAGAATATATTTATGCACAATACGCTATGAAGCAGCGTATCAACGCTTCCTTGTTTGCGCATCTGCGTAAACAGTCGTATTCTTTCCGTGCGTTCAATTTTTCAAGAGGCTTATTCGGTAAAGTTTTTCAAACCTGAAATTGTCTTTTCAAAATTCGTTACCCGGTCGTGTATTGCTTTCAATGAGCGGGCGAGTTTTGTTGATCTAAATTTCCCAAAGTCTTATCAGATTTTTACCGATGGTTCTGTTGATCCCGCATTGTCTTTGTCTGGCGCTGGTATTTTCATTCCTCATCTGGGTTTCGAGACATTTTTTTAGAACTTGTGATTTTTTGAGTGTTTCTTCTGTTGAGGCCATGGCTATTCTTTTTGCTATTGAATATATTCAGCACTTGTCGATCTTTCCGGCTGTAGATTCCAAATCTGTACTTGACTCTCTAAATTCAGTAAATCCTTCATTTAAGTCTTCCGGTGTTATTTCGAGAATTAGAAAATTATTATTTGATTTGAAACATGTTAAATTATGTTGGAATCCGGGACATTCGAAAATTCGTGGAAGTGAAATGACCGATTCACTTGCTAAAAGGGCTTTGGATCCCTCTCTTGTTGTGTCAATATTTTATAAACCTTCTTTTTCGGATTTTAATTTAATGTATTAAAAAATAACGTACGTGTTGCTTGGCAAAATTGGTGGGATGTAGAGTTTTCAGGGCGGTGGTTGTATGATTTAGTCAAAAAAGCTTCCTTCTCTTCTCATTTTAATATGGCTAAGGACATGAGTAGTCACTCATACTTTTACCGATCTGCTGTCATCAGTTTAAGTTGATACATAACCTGCTTCTTTTATGTGGAGTTAATTCTGGTTCAGAGGGCCTGGTTGCCAAGAGCCATAAATCAGCGAGAAAAAGAAGAACAAACCCTTCTTTTTCTTGCTGATTTATGACCGAGTCTAGAGAAAATATAAGATAGAGAAGCACATGTTGCATTAGTGACCTTGAAACAAAATTGTTTAGTGCAACCCAATGTGTTAGATGGCGCTCTAGTAAGTAATCGGCTATATTCGGTGTTTCTGACCAGCGACGAGTTTTGAAATATTAATAAATAGTTTCGTTTCATTTATTGCTCTGAATGACGTAACCTTTTTGCTTTTGATATATTGTCAATACTTGATTTAAAAAGACTATCAAAGACTATAATGAAGATATTCTTTCCCGGAACATATTCAAATGAGTTCCCTTCGTCGAAGGGATGTTCCAACACGACCCGGAAGATTTACATTTGATGCTGATAATATGAAATATGTTCTAAAATAAATCTGTACTTGAAAAATCGTCTTTAAATTTAAAAACAGTATTTAAAATCAATGAAATTAAATAACAAAAAGTGGCTCCACTCTGTATTTGCGGCTTGGGTTGACCTAACGTCCGTCGCAAATTTTACTGCAGCGTTTGTGTTACTATACATATGTATTATCTATGTCAGAATCCACTGTCATATACATACGCACGCGATATGATAGAATTCCATGAAAACATGAACGTGTTTGTTTTATAACTTATTTATAGCCCATGTAAATTTTAGAGCGTTTAATTAACACCTTGAACCTGACAAAAAGCAGGTCTATTTAATAGTTTCATTCGTCGTCATTTTCATGTCTTGCTTTAGAATTTTTAATTAATTATAATTATTGAGAGGAAAAAATTTTACAATGGAAAAAAAATCATAAAAATGATTTTTATCACTTGACCAGCTTAGGAGAGGGACTCCTAGACGAGGGACATGCCCATATCCCCGAAAGCACTATTGCGGCTATAAAGTGGTAAAATCTAATAATCATATGAATTTCGGAGTTTCAAGTACGCAACAAAGAGGACTGAATGTTTCCAAAAACTGACCGCGTTATTAAAAGAGAAATTCCTATCTAGATAACCTTCTAGTCGGATTGGGTTGAATCTAACAAATTGGGTTGAATTACACAATTCTGTTTCAAGGTCACCGATATAACCGATATAATTTGCTTCCCCATCTTATATTTTCGCTGGATATCGAAGAATAACTGTTTTCGCTCTCTATACTTATCTGTTAAACTGCAGAATTTACATTTTCGGTGTTTTACAATGGAAAACAGAGGGGCTCCTGGAGGAGGGACATGCTCATATCCCCGAAAGCACTATTGGTGGCTATAAAGTGGTAAAATCCAATAATCATATGTATTTCGGAGTTTCAAGTACGCAATAAAGAGGACTGAATGTTTTCAAAAAATTGACCGCGTTATTAAAAGAGAGAGAGATTCCTATCTAGATAATCTTCTAGGCGGATTGATTTCGCGGAAATATGCAGGCGTGATATATTCGAAGCGAGAACGACAAGGCTGGACAATATCTTGTACATATCGTTCTTAGGGGTTGGAATATCACCTTCATTTTGTGAGAGAAGCCGCGGATAGAGAAAATTTTAAATCTAGTATTGATAATGTATCAAAAGCAAAAAAGGTTATGTCATTACAAGGAATAAATGAAACTAGAGTTTTTATGAACATTTCAAACCTCGTCCCTGGTCGGAAACACCGAATATAGCCGATTGCATATCAGCGCCATCTAACAAATTGGATTGAATTACACAATTTTGTTTCAAGGTTGCCGATATAATAACCGATATAATTTGCTTCCCCATCTTATATTTTCGCTGGATATCGAAAAATAACTGTTTTCGCTCTCTATACTTATCTGTTAAACTCCAGAATTTACATTTTCGGTGTTTTAATCATTAGCAAAGGGAGGCTCCGGAGTCGATACCTTAGATTTTGTTTTAAGGGGGAAAATGTGCAATCTCGTAATTTTCGTTGACGATTTTATCGCAATGTATAATGGTCAAATTCATTTTTTTTTGTTTCCCTCCCCGTTTTGACTTGACTTCGAAAAACTTTCCTAAGGTTCGTACTTTTCCTACAAGTTCGCCTAAAAACATTTAGGTTTAACAACGGTCATTACTGCGCATTGCTTATGACTTCTAGCAAACGAATATTGCCTTGGTGTTGGCATTTTCATTTTCGTGCATTAACACTCCAGGCCGTTAGACGCAGAAACTGGCTCTAAACGACGCCAACACCGAATGGAAATTTTCACTTTTACTTCGGTGCCGGTGAAACAAGCACGCGAAATGTCGCTGTTTTCAGTCTTTCTAAGTCGATTTCTCGACGAATACGCACGTCAAACGTCTATTGTGAACGGCCTCCATCAAACACATCACATTATGCTTTGGTAATCATCAAGTAATCGGATGATCAGTTGTTTGAGAGCCAATTTGGCGTTTTTTTTTTTTTTTTTGGATTTTACCGCATACTCACGCTCGATGTGAGGAGATATGTGATGATGACTCGTCGATTTTCTGTTTTTGTTAATAATCATGCGACGTGTGTTTAAAGGTCGCGTCGAGTCAGATTAACGAGTAATACAGCGAGTATTACTCCGTTCGGGCTACATTGTTTTGAGCTATTTTTCAATGTCTTTCACAGTGTTTTAATTATGCGGCATTACTTGCGAAGATTATGAATTATGTTGGCATTGATAAATCAATATGCTCGTTGGAGTTATGGATCGATGGAAATTTGCGGTCATTTATTGAAACGATTTGAATTGTTGTGGTTAATCCTGGTCAACGTTCAATGATGTATTTTAAAAATTACATAACGAATTATCCATGACCAGTGAACTGACTAGAGAATTGATAAGAAACGTTTATAATGCAACTCATTTCGTTGTGCGTAATCTGTTTGTGCACATCTAAACACAGTTTTCTGTTATATTTTAGTGAATACGTCCCTAAACCTCAGAAATCACCAATTAATTCTCAAACCAGTGCATCTATCGATGTGTTTAAACGCACTTTCTTGCAAAATGAAATAGCAGGAGCTCATCCAACAGCTATCATTCCAGGATCGCCCTTCTCATTTTTCTAAAAAAAAAAACTAAGAAAAAATATGATGCCTCCGACCGGACTTCAACAGAAAAATGTTCATTTACACATATTGTGCGATAGAAAATAGCAAGGGCATCGGATAAATTTAGAAGGTTGTTGCCAAAAAAATTACAAATTAATAGAAAATATAATGCCTCCAACCGGATCCAGTAAAGGAGGAACACCGTATGTTTATTTTGAAAATAAATACATATTGTGATGACTACAAGATTAACATTTTTGCACTTTTATACGAACAGCCGGAGAAAAAGAAAATTCCAATGTCCGGTCGGACGCATTATATTTTCCAGAATGTAAGAATTACATCGGCTTTCTTTACATCGTCGAATACCTCGACTTTCTCAAGCACCTTGCCCTTCCATATCAGGCGGCTCACTTATCCATAAACCGTTTACACCCCACTAACATAGCCTGTAAGCCCACAATATCTCCACCAATGCAATATCGTCCGGATATGCAAGCAGTTATACATTAACTATATAACTAGTTTGTAACGGTCCCTAACTTCCAAGTTTGTCGGTTTTTCCAGTCTTTTTCCGATAGTCCTCCTCTTTCCATTTCCTCGGCGTTTCCCGTTCTCCCCCCTCTTGCGTGGCCGCCCTCTTTTCCGGTTTCCAGGGGGGGGGGTATCCAGTGAATCATTTGATGGGGGATTCTTTTGACATTTTGACATGCCCATACCACTTTGGTTGTCCGTTTTGTATTCCTTCTATATTAGTAATTGTCATATTTACTACATGCCAAAAGTAAAAATATTTCCGTTGTCCATATATAGAACAAATGGCCAAATAGTCGACAATGTCAAATATCTAATCGCCGAGAAGAAAGACACGAAGCCGAAAGCGCAGGTGGATCGACAGTTCTTCCATCAATTGTGGAGACTCATCAAGATCGTCGTGCCGGGATGGGCGAGCAAAGAATCCGGCCTCTTGGTACTCGTCGCAGCCAGTTTGGTGGCAAGATCGATGTGCGATCTCTGGCTGATTGCGAATTCTACAAAAATCGAAAGGTAAATAAGTATATATTTAGAAATTTCCAAGACAAGTTAATAGCCCATTGTTTGTATAATACAAATGTTCGAAACATGAGTTGACAATTCAAATTTACGTCGTTAACATTCTGTTGTTCATAACATAACGGGAAGTTGTAGATACATAAAGAAAAGTTAAGCTTATAGTAAGGTGAAAATAAACTGGGGGAGATTCCCCTGATGTTCATAACCCAAATATTTGGGTTATACGAAAGAGATTTTCAATCCCCAGTATAAAATATTAGAAAATTTACATAGTTTGCCGAAGGTCGGCTACTTACGATGAGATTGCGATCATGGCGCACAAATGGATCTGTGATCGTTATTCTAATGTTGTTGACAATAGGATTTACAGTAAATTGCGAACGACAAATTTTAATGGTTTTTACGCATAATAGTGATTCACATAATTCAGGTAAAGGCTTCAAGTTTATGGACATAACATAGGTTATGGCCTGTAAATGCGCAGAGCGACTTTATGAAATTATTTCCCCGCGTGTTGTAAGTTCGTGGAGCTTCACTTAAGAAGATTTGATACGTCCAGCAGAGTAAGCAACGCAAAGAAGAAATACACACGAAGAATACGGTACGGACACGTAGGAATAATGGTGTAAAAGAACTCGCTCGTGGCAATGCTGGACAAGAACTGATTTATTTCACATATTTCAAAGCGCAAGAAGCGGCGCCAAAGATGCCAACTTAAGTCGGCAGCGGTTAGTCGGCGGCCGGACGCATGCGCAGCTTGATAATAAGCGCTGCCAACCCTACGTATCAAGGGACAAAATGTCCCTAGTAGCGCCGCGTCCTTGGCGCGAACAGTGCCTATGATTCTCGTGTTTGTTTTATTTACAACGAGGAGTAATACACAAGGGAGAGTAATAGATGCTTCTAGAAGGTGCGGTGGATGAAGCGATATCTCAAAGGTAACATGTCATGAGAGGGCCTGCCAGCGGTCAAGGCCATTAGCACTGCGGCCAACTATGGTCTATTGTGCATGGACCAATACTATGGGCCAATAACGGAGATAACCTTTGCAAAGGCTAGAATTTCCTTGCCATGACTCTTTCCCTTGAATACAGCAAGACCTAGCTGCTCACTGCCTAGCAAAGAAAGTACCTGCAAGACTTTCTTTGCTAGTGCATTAGAAGTGCCCCAAATTAACCCGATCCCTCCGTTGCGACCCTCCTATCAATTCCTGCTTCAAACCTTCACAATCCCTTGCCAGGAAGTCTCATGTGTTCCACCCACTTCATATAAAATGTTGCCCTTGAATTCAGTAAGACCTAGCCGCTCGCTGCCTAGCAAAGAAAGTACCTGAAAGACTTTCTTTGTTAGGCTAGGGATGCACAAGGGCATAGTAGGTGCACGGTCGTCTATGCCTCCGATTTACATAATCTGCAACGTCGGAGTTTGTCAATATTGCCTAGGTGGTACAAGACCTGGGCATGACCTGTGAATAGGATGACAAGTAGCCTTCTATCGCTTTCTTTTTGATAGAGCCTGAAACAAGCATTGTAATCTGTGCGAGCACGACGCATTAGAAGTGTCCCAAAATAACCCCACTCCTCCGTTGCGACCCTCCTATCAATTCCTGCTTCAAACCTTCACAATCCCTTGCCAGGAAGTCTCATGTGTCCCACCCACTTCATACAAAATGTTCCTCTTGAATTCAGCAAGATCTAGCCGCTCGCTGCCTAGCAAAGAAAGTACCTGAAAGACTTTCTTTACTAGGTTAGGGATGCACAAGGGCATAGTAGGTGCACGGTCGTCTATGCCTCCGGTTTACATAATCTGCACCTTGGGAGTTTGTCAATATTGCCTAGGTGGTACAAGACCTGGGCATGACCTGTGAATAGGATAACAAGTAGCCTTCTATCGCTTTTTTGAGAGAGCCTGAAACGAGCATTGTAATCTGTGTGAGAGCATTTCGTGTATTCTGGCCCTATCCAGATCATTGTCTCTCTCTCTCTCTCTCTCCCGATCCACACCTCGCCCTAGCCAGCAATGCCTTCTGATTCCCGTTCCTACACTTATCCCCAAAGTACCTCCGCCCGTTCAAATCTGCTCTCTTCCGAACCTTTATTGGACAATTATCTGGCACTGCCTTACTTGCTTCTTTTCCTTCCCGTCTCCCCCACATAATTTTACTTAACTTTATCATAAAACGGTTTTTTTCGGAATTTGTGAAACTCAGATTTGTCGAAGCAAAAACAAGAAATGTATTTTTACTGGCACATAGCAGTTACTAAAAATAATTCAAGTGGAAAAGGTGAAGTGAATATTATTAACAATGGAAAACGTATGCAGCAGTTTCAATTATAAACCTTTGTGTAATAGTGATAGTCACTGTGGTACCAAGGTCGGCCTAAGTAACAAGGAAACGTTTTTTGTCTGACATGTGTTTTCTCTCCTTCATTTACTGTAGAATGAAGGAAAATTACTTTTACGAAATAAATTATAAATTTTCACGTAGGAGAGTGATTCTGGTAAACATAAACTAATTAAAATTCTACGTTGTTTTAGTGCAATTATTTCAATGGACAAAGCCATGTTCAAACGCCGACTTCTAAGCTTCTTTATGGCGATGCCAGTCATCTCCGTAGTCAACAACGTCCTCAAGTACTCCATTGGAGATCTGAAGATACGCCTTCGGACGAATATGACTCGCCGCCTTTACGACGAGTACCTGAAGAAGCACACCTATTATCGAATGTCCAATCTGGATACGCGTATCTCGAATGCCGACCAACTGCTCACCACCGACGTCGACAAATTCTGCGACTGCGTCGCCGATTTGTATACGAATATAGCCAAACCATCCCTGGACATCGGCATCTACGTCTACAAACTCACCACTACCTTAGGTGGTGGTACGCCAATGATGATGCTCGGATATCTTCTGTGTTCAGGAATGCTGCTTACACGTTTACGACGTCCCGTAAGTCGACTGACGGCACAGGAACAAAAACTGGAGGGTGAGTTTCGACACATCAACGCTAGACTCATCACCTACTCGGAGGAAGTGGCCTTTTATAATGGTAATCAACGGGAGAAGGCGACGATTCTGGCAAGTTATGCGAAATTACTGGCACATTTGAAGAAGTTCCTGAACTTCAGAGTGGTTATGGGTGTCGTTGATAATCTAGTGGCGAAATATTTCGCTAGTTGCGTCGGTTTCTGGCTGGTAAGCATACCGTTCCTTTCTGCAAGTCATCCACTGCTGGCACAGGCTGGCTATGAAAACAGACAGATGTTGTACTACACCTACGGACGGATGCTGGTAAAACTAGCTGAAGCTATCGGTAGAGTTGTGCTGGCCGGACGAGAATTAAGTAGACTTGCTGGTTTTACGTCCAGAGTGACGGAACTGCGCACAGTTTTAGATGAAATCAACGCTGGGAAGTACCAACGCACAATGGTGACCGGCTCTGAGGACCTCCAGCCTGGTTCGGGCAAACTAATCTTTAAAGACAATCTGATCAAATTTGACAATGTTCCATTAATTACGCCAAACGGAGATGTGTTAATCAAAGAACTTAACTTCGAGATCCATTCGGGTATGAATGTGTTGGTCTGTGGACCGAATGGAGCTGGAAAATCGTCGCTCTTCCGATGTCTCGGTGAATTATGGCCAATTTTCGGTGGGGTACTCACCAAACCACCCAGCGGCAAGCTTTTCTACATCCCACAGAAACCTTACATGATGTTGGGCTCTCTGAGGGATCAAATTGTCTATCCGCATAATGCCTCCGAGGCTGCACGTCGTGGCGCTGCTGACAAGGACCTCATTGCCCACTTGGACCGAGTTCAACTGGGCTATCTCCTGGAACGTGAGGGTGGTTTAGATGCGATTGCCGACTGGTTGGATGTTTTATCCGGCGGTGAGAAGCAGCGTATTGCGATGGCCCGCCTTTTCTACCATGCCCCACAGTTTGCCATTCTGGATGAATGTACGAGTGCCGTTTCGGTTGATGTAGAGGGGAGTATGTATCGCTATTGTCGTGAAGTTGGCATTACGCTCCTCACCGTTTCGCATCGGAAATCCCTGTGGCAACACCACGAATATGTCCTGCATCTTGACGGCCGTGGTTCTTATGAGTTTAAGAAGATTGATGCCGAGACGAAGGAGTTTGGCTCTTAGGTTGATTTCGTTTTATAGTTTTTTACCACTATAGGTTTAGGTGCAAGTGCGTTTAGGTAATCATTGGATGTAGCCATTCTATGGCAAGTGATACAAAGATGGTGCATCTCGAAACATGTTGTGAGAATACGATATGAATAGAGGGTTATTTTTTGTTTTATT
>JAODAC010046449.1:0-10644 GCA_027575185.1 Mimaenictus wilsoni
AGCTACACCCGTGCAATAAAATCTATAAGCTCAATGTCTTGGAGGCAATATACATCCAGCAGGCTATTTCAAAAAACTCGGATCTCGTTATAAACGACAAAACCGATATTTTGGTCAGCTCCCCACTAATTCGTCTCCACACATCATAAAACTGTAGAATGTAAAATTTTGTATAAATACATCTGTTGTAACTTTTTGCTCGCTAGTACCCGACGATGCCTAACGGCGAAATGTACATCGTACCATGTATCAATTAAACTTGTAAAACAGTCACAAAAATCGTGTTTTTCACATCAAAATATCAACATGTTTTACCAACAACCTACAGTCCTCTCCATCAAGTAATTATTGAAACTATAAAAATGTAGCCATGTTTCCTAGTGAAAGATTAGTGCATTAAAAAGGAACTATTTGAATTAATGTTGGTCATCGCATCGAGTACAATGATGGAAAAACAAATGCTCCATGTGTAAACACTGTATCCGGCCATGTTTATATAAATTTTCAATTTCCCCTGCAATTTTCAGCGATTGCAGTAAATTCATACACACGCCGCTGGTGATTTATTGGCCGCATTTATTAATGAGATTTCCGTGCATCATCAAACCACATGCCCAACGCAAATATTTAATGTTTATTTTCAGTTTAATGCATATTGTCTAAATAATTGAAAATAATAATTCATTTTACAGTAGACTGAATACAAACTAACCAGGAGAGTGTTCCAATTGTCCTCCACCAAATTGAATGAATCTTTTTGTACGTGTAGTACATATATAGAAATAACTTGTGTTAACGGGATTTTATGCCGTTTGCTCAAAAATAATTTTCAAAGTTTGTCACAAATGGAGTATATATTGCTTTAACAGCACGTGAAGCTGTATTTTCAATTTGAATCTGTGAAATTGGTACCATTTTTGTTGGAGTATATTTTATGTTGATTACCGTTATTTTATGTGAATTAGCGAATATTTAATATTAAGAAGAAGATTGATAATAGGTGATAAATTAGTATTGAAGGGTCGTCATATCATGCGACAATAAAGTGACGTTGGTGAGCGTCATAAGCCATTAGTGTTTGGTGTTTAATCTTCTTCTTCTTCTTCGTCGCGGTTCGGCCTTCGTGGACCACGCGGAATATCATTTAATATGCTTCTTCTTTCTTGCCAACATAGCTTCATTTTTTCGGAGTGCTTTTTCATCCGTTCATTTGTCCATTTCCTGCTTGTTACCTTCTCTTTATCATCTGGCTGTCGAGTGTTCATTATTGCCATTCGATATTTATCTCTGTCGTGGCAATCTTCAGTTGTCAGTTTGAACCAGGCCAAATCCTCGCTGATTTGTTTCATTAGTATTGTCTTGGAGCGGTAGTTATGGATCCTTTCGAAGATTTGTTTGTTTAATCTCTCTGGTGACATCCGGACCATGTGACCATAGAACTGAAGTCTGTGTTTCTTCATCACTAATTCAATTTTTCCATAGATCTCTCTGTTTGCTCTTAGCCGGTAATTGCCATCAACTATTCGTGGGCCATAGATTGTTCGCCAAATCTTTTTCTCTGTTTTCAGCAGGTTTTCTATACCCCTGAAACATAGAGTTTCTGATCCGTATAATATTACCGGTCTAACGACCGCACAGTAATGCCGTAGCTTTGCGTTTATGGATATGTTAGGCTTGTTGTATATGTTTCTTGTGGCAAAACGTAGACGCTGTAGCTTCAGCATTCTAAGTTCTATGGATTTTTGTCTGTTGCGGATGGGTTAATCGTTTCGCCGAGATATTTAAAGTGTTTAGCTATTTTCACTTTGCCGTAGTTTGTTTGGATGTTTTTTTTCCTGTAGTCCTTGATGTTTGACATTATTTCTGTTTTGGTGAAGGAGATCTGGAGGCCCGCTTTTTCTGCTGCTTCTTTCAGTTCGTCGATTTGTTTAATCGCTTCGTTTTCTGACTCTGCGAAGAAGGCAATGTCGTCCGCATATGCTAGGCCTGGAACTTTTGTATTATTATGTTTTGTTCCTATTTTTGCACCTGTGTGCAAATTGATTAAAGTGTTTAATCATTGTATATATTATTCTGGAATTATATATTATTGTTTAAGTGTTTGGACAGGCTGGGTGTGAATGAAGAGGTGTGTGAATGGTCACGTCGAGTGTATGCGCATGCGTGGGCTGCGGCCAAAGTCAGACAAGGATGTCCAGTAAGTCCCTTGTTGTTCAACCTTTATGTGTCGGAACTGGAGATTGTGTTGCGAAAAGGGCAGGATGGAGGTGTAGTGATAGGAAAGAACAAGGGGTGGATGTTGGCGTATGCGAATGATGTGGTATTACCGGGAATTGAGGGAATGAAAGGAATTTTAGGGAGAGTGGAGAAATACATGGAAAAGCGAGATGGTGAATGCGAAGAAAACGAAGTGCACGGTAAAATGGGGGTGGACGCAGCAGAAAGGAAAGATTAGAATGGAAGGGTGCGGAAATTGAAAGAGTGAATAGTATTTAAGTGTCTGGGGTTTATGTTTCTTATAACGGGAGACGGAAGGAACATATCAGATGGGTACAAGGGAGCGCCAGGTGTGCATGTGGGAGAGTGAAGAGTAAATGGCAGAAAGTATAGGGAAATAACTGGGACATCGTATTAAGACTGTGGAATGCATGTGTGAAATTTTAATGAATGGTATAGAAGTTTGGGGTTTAGACGAATGGGAAATCTTGGAGCAAGAACAAACGTGGGTCATTAAAGATCTGATGCGGCTAGAAAAGTCCACGCCACGATATATAACCCTCTAAGAAGCCGGGGGAATGTCGATAAAATAGGAGAGTATATGGAAATTTGCAAGTATGAGGAATGTCTGTATAGATTGAGGGACGATAGACTGGTTAAGAATGTTTGGGAATGGTGTGCAAGGAAATCTGGGTGTGAATGGATGTAAGTGAGGAAGAAATCGTATGAGGCTCTAGCATTCTCAGGGGAAGATGTTGACTGTATGCTCTGCGCAGGATCACTGGTGATGAATATTTGCAGGAGACAAGGAGAGATAGAGGAACAAGAAAGTCAAGGTAAAATTAGTGAGAGTACCTATACCTGCATATCAAGGTATCCAAACAATTGGCAGACGACCAAAGTATACAGGAGACGACAAGAAAATAAGTGTGGAAGAAAAAATACTACTTGCAAGAGCAAGATGCGGAACTGAGGAGCGGGAGAGAAAAGTGTGGATGAGGGAACAGTATGTAAGGTGTATACTTTGTGGTATAGGTGTGAGTCGTTGGAACATATGGAGGAAAAATTGAGAGGATGCATTAAATGGAAAAAGAAGGGTACAAGGCAGGCAGAGGGGCAGTGGTTCGATGAGGAGTGTAGGGGGAAACGACGCGAGCTGCGAAAAGGTAGGAGAAGATGGAGAGTGGGAGCAGTGATAGGGGAGGTGATTGGGAAGGTACGGAAGGAGGCCTATGAGCTAATGCAGCGGAAAAAGAATGCGTTTATAACCAGGCTGGAACAGAAAGTGCGAGAATGTGGGAACGAAGGGGGAGTGTGGAAGATATTAAGAAAGAAACAGCCAGATGTAGTGAAAATAACCATAGCGGAGTGGGAGGGCAAGGGCAGAGAAGAAGTGGGAAGTAGGGATGAGAATAGGTCAGGAATGGAAGAGATGGAAGCGGCGATAAGGACGTTGAAGAGGGGGAAGGCAGCAGGGATGAACGGACTAAAAGCCGAAATATTAGATTTGATGTCAGAGGAAGGAAGGGTGGTGCTGTTGAGGAAAATAAACGGGGTGGGCAACGGGGCGAGATGTGTTGCGGTATCGTGGGAGACTGAAATCATGGTACCTGTATACAAGGGAGGCGACAGGTCAGACCCAAGGAGCTATCGGGGCATTACCATAATGGACCCTGTATACAAGTTAACGGCAACAATGATAGCAGCAAGGCTAAGGGATGAGTGTGAGGTCAAAGGATTTTTCGGAAGGACAGAGGGGCAAGGCACAAGGGATACATGGCCGGGATACATGGCAGTGTAAAACGAATGAATATATAGGGCTGGAAGGGGAATGGGCGTGTGAGGTTAGGACCGCAGGGAAGAGTGCATAGGTTGGTTGAAGGAGAATGACAGGAGTGTGGCAAGTCGGAGCGAGGACAAGAATGTATAGTTTTTTTTTCATTAAATTGGCTCTGTTATTGTTTTCATTTAATTTAATAATTATGTTTAATGTTTAGTTATATTTTAAAGTGTAATCAACGAAGCCATGCTAAGATTGTCGAAATAGTTAATAAATAAGGCTTTGTAAAGCTGTAACCCTTTGAGTTTATGACTTTTTCAAAAGGAGGAGCTAATAGTAAAGAATCTATCGCCCTGGTAGTGAATGATAGACCAGGAATGCAAGCTATGCTAAAGAGAGTGGAGAGGTATATAAACAAAAGGGAGTTGGGTAATCTGGGGGCGGAAGGGTATGGATGAGTCGGTATGCATGGGAGAGAAGTTGGAAAAGGTGAATGTGTTTAAATATCTGGGGTTCCACCTAACTCCTCACGAGTATGGAAGGAACATGTTGGGTGTGTGCAAGCGAAAGCACGGTGTGCATGATGGATGATTAATACAACTGGGAAGTAGCAATAAAACTTTGGGATATATGTGTGAAACCTATGATAAAGTATGGTGTGGGGGTATGGGGTATGTCCAAATGGAAAACGAAAGGGAATAAACATGGATCTTGAAGGACTTGTTACTTGTTACGGAAAGATCCACTCCAGAATACATCATGCTTCGGGAATCAAGTAGAATAAGTCTACAATCGGAAGCAGTGGCGCGAGTGGTTAGATATGAGAGTCAAGTGACATGTATGACGGAGGATAGATGGGTTAAGCATGTGTGTGTATGGTGTGTTACAAAAGTGAAAAGTTAGTATAGAGAAAATAGAAGATTGGCGTCCAAGGCTGTAAGTATATCCCAAGGGCCGGTGGAGAAATATCTGAAGGACGGAGAAACGGTCCTCCCCGTTTCCCCGTTAGGTTAGTTGTGGAAAACCAGATAAGATAAAAATAAATAGCAGTTCGTATAACCCCGACTATGAAGAACTCCTAGTTAGAGAAGACCAGCTTAATTTGGAAACATGGCGCTGAGCAAAGCCGAAAAAGACTGTATGGCACGAGCGAGGTGTGGATCAGAAGAGAAGGGTAAAAAGGAATGGATTAATAAAGAATATAAGAGGTCTGGATTATGCATGGCTGGTAGAGATACATGGGAACATGCGATTAAGGAATGTAGTGAGAATGGAAGAAGACTATGTGGGAAAATTGTTATATGAGGAAGAGGAGAGGGTGGAAATTGTGAGGATCGTGGGAAAGAAGAAGGGTAGGGATTGACTGGAGACGGGGTAATGTTGATTGATTCCGCTTTGACTATGTAGTTTCTGAGTCTATTAGCTTTATAAGTCTAGGTATATTAATTTATTTCAAATTGTCTTACTGTTATGGATAATGTTTTTGTTTTTATTAATATTCAAGAAAAGAATGTCGAAGAAGATTCTTATAATAATATTATAAATTCATTTTTTAAATAAACATTTCTGAAATGTTATTGTTTACCAAGAAATAAATAAAGACAACTTATTGTCAATAATGTAACATTTAATTCAATAAAGACACATAATATAAAGAAGCAGAAGGAAATGATTAGTTCCGTTGAGGTTTGCGCGGCTGCACTCCAACCGTGTGCCGGCGGCGACAGTGGTGGTGGCGGTGGCGGCTGGTCGGTTTGAATCGCGCGTCGACGGCGCCGGCGGTTTTACCGATAGCTCGGTGGCGGGGTGGCAGCGCTGCCACCAACGACGCGCGCGCATCAGCCGGCGTCGCGGCGCCTCTGTCAAACGTGCTCGTCGAGTCAGGGCGTCGCCATCGCACCCCCAGCGCACCCGCAGCGTACCTGCCGCACACACACATATACCTACACACACACATACACTAAACCACACTCACTCAACATATACCACCGAACCACGCACAGGTGGCAACAATATCAACCTTCGAAGAGAATAGTGCGGTGTTCTCGATCAGTGCAACCCCCCACGTTGCTGTGTCTGCGTGCTAATCCCAAACAAATTACGAAATCCATCAAATTATCTACGTGTAACCTCCAAAAAGCGAAAAAATCAACAAGGACTTTCTAGTTTCTTCTATCTACTTGCTACTATAATGTGTGTTATCATGTTCAACATGGCTGGAGGTGAGTTTCTTTACTTTTAAAATAAGATACTAAAAACACTGAGAAACGGCTGTTTATGTTTGTAAATTTATTTTTTAAAGAGAACCTCTCCGCTTTGTTGGTTTTTACAACCTTTAAACGTAAAAAAATGTATCGCATACCATGTACTAGGTCAAGGTTTTTCCACTCCACACGGAAATGCCATGTTTTGTTGCAATGTTTGCCAATATTTTATAAACTTATTCATAATTATTTTAATGAATAATATAGGTCCACTTTAATTTATATACGAATCGAAATTCGGATAGATGAATAAAAAATTATGAATATAATTTAGTTCCGTGCAAGCAAGATTCATTTTTTCTTTGGAAAATTTTGAAAATTATTTGTAAAGCTTAAAGCTTTTTTCAAAAATGTATAATCCATTCATATTTCGATCATTTCTTGTTTGGCGATCTTGATGAGAATACATAATTTGAAATTACTATTGTATTAATTATTATTTCTATCGGAAACACCGAAATGGACTTTAAAATTTAAAAAAAAGCCTTTATTTAACTTACTAAACTTTTCACTATCAATCAATACTTAAATAGTCGTAATAACCTTAGTCGTGTTCATCATTATCAAATTTTATTGTTATTACCAACGCTCTTAACAACAACATAAACTTATGCCAATGTATCTATGAATTTACTGCGAAACTTGAAATGGCAAAGATTTTTACTAGTTATTCATCTCATTGCTCATGAATTAACCTTAGCTATATTAAGTTGATTAATTATTTAATGAAATCATTAGTGAACCTTACACGAGGTTACACCGGTAAGACATCGCGGCAAAATGCGGAAGTAAAAGTGAAATTCAAACATTGTTCTGTTGCCAAAATGACTTAAAATTATTTCTTCTATAATTTCACTTTTATTTATATTTATTTCACCTTCAATTTATTCAAATCATATACCGCTCGACTCGGTATGAAATTTGCCACAGTTTCCTGTCATAATTTTTCGGATAGCCTATTTAGAAATAATGTTATATATCATTGAAGTTAACTCTAATCAACATTACCGATCTCAAAACTGACTTGTCCCAAACATTCCATTTTTATTCACATTTACCTTATTTCTGGAAGTATAAATTATACCACAATCGATTCAGCGTGAAAATATCTTCAAACTCCTAGGACAGTTTTTCAGTTGATTACTTAGAACCGATAATATAAGTCCTGAAAGTTGAGCGTATTAACGGTGATGATTTCACTGACGGAAAAATAAAATTACTTCTTCTAATATTTTACTTTTATTTATATTTACCTTCCTCCATATATACAAATTGTATACCATTCGACTCGGAATGAAATTTGTCACAAGCTCTTGCAACAACTCTTTGGATAGCATGTTTAGAAATCATGTTATATGCCATGGAAGTATACTCTAATAACGTCAACATTACCGATTTCAAAAATGACTTGTCCTAAACATTCCAATTTTATTCACATTTCTCATACTTCTAGAAGTATAAATCCTGAAAATTGAGTGTAATAACGGCGAGTATATAACTGACAGAAAAAATACTTGAAATTACCTCTTCTGAAATTTCACTGGTATTTATTTATACCTTTATTCAATATATACAAATTATATACCATTCGACTCAGAATGAGTTTTGTCATAGTTTATTGTAATATTTTTTTTAGATAGCATATTTAGAAATTATGTTATATGTCATGGGTACTCTAATAACGTCAACATTACCGATTTCAAAAATGACTTGTCCTAAACATTCCATTTTTATTCACATTTCCCTTACTTCTGGAAGTATAAGTCTTATACCAATCGATACAGCGTGAAAATTTCTTTCAACTCTAGGGACAGATTTTCATTTTGTTACTTAGAACCGATATTATAAGTCCTGAAAATTGAGTGTAATAACGGCGAGTATATCACTGACAGAAAAATGACTTGAAATGCCTTCTTCTAAAGATCACACTTTTATTTACATTTACCACATTACTATGTATACAAATCATATATTAATCGATTCAGAATTAAATTTGTCACTAAGCAGTGGAACAATCCTTCCGATTAATTATCTAGAGTAAATATTATAGATTGTTGAAATTGAGTCCCTTTATGAAGTCATATCCAGAAGGTTTTGGAAGCACCAAAACTCATAAATTTTAGCGACCACCGACACAATACATTTACCAAGAAGGCACATTATTATTTTAGGAAACATGTCGTAATCAAAAACAATACTGAAATGTAGTCATCTATCAGCACTGTGGTGAGCAGCAGTAGATAGTGTATATCATTATTAAATCAAAATCGTGAATATAATGTGCATATTTTAAAACAGAAGTAGAAAAGAAACTTTCAAACCAATAAAATTATTTTTCAACAAAAACGTATTTTAATATAAGTTAAAATAAACAAGATAAGTTGGATCAGCAGCCACAGACAACGCGAAGTCGGACCGTAAAAAACAAACTCCAGGATGTATTTATTTTTCCATGGATCAGGGCCTTGTTTCATGCTTTTGGGCTTCTGATCGCTGAATCGCGCGCATCCAATATGTTCAACAAGCAATTTCGACGAAACATGGCGTGGTAAAATACGAATTGGCAACTTTCCCACAGTGATAATTGGTGGTTTCTACTCAAGTGCGTACGTCAGCATTGTATTTGCGCTGAGTCGCGTTCTGTTTGACCAAAGCTTAACACGTAAAGTTTCGTGTTACTAAAAAACCTATCACAATTCCCGATTAATTTAAAAACAACTCGGAGAAAACTTGCAGTAACTTTGCACCTTATTGTTTGTTAAGTGCATTTACCTACTTATATGTGTTTAACAATAATTTGATGACTTAATTTAAAAAATTATTATAATCCAATAATTAACATACCACAAGGTCTCGAGTAGACATATCAAAAAATATCGATATTGATAAATATCGATATATCGGCCTCAAAATTTCGATATTCATCGATAATTTCATTTTTAATAATATCGATATATCGGTATCGACATTTTTGATATCATTTTGACATGTCATTGACGTAACCGCCTTCTGAAGAGTAGTCTGAGAAGTCCAAAATTGGTAATTTTTCCGCATTTTAGGTTCTATATAATCTTAATCCATCGATATTTGTTGGAATCTTAAGATTAACATAAATATCGATGCTACATTGATCTACTTTTATTTATTATGGTAATTGTTATATTTGGAGAAACCCATATACAGGTGGCGTTCCTCTGGAATAACTATTTGATCGATATTGATAATATCGATATTTTCAAATCGATATTTCGATATCGATATATCGAAAAATTAAAAAAATCGATTTCGACATATATCGATATTTCATCATCGTCTGACATGTCTAGTCTCATGATCAAATTCCGGCGAATATAGGTCAAAATAAATTCTTCTTATAATCCTCTAATTCTAATAACAGGTAAATAGTTTCTAATATAACAAATTACATTGAAAATAGTAATGAAACGGAAAGGAAGGAAAGGAATAAAGCTAACGACAACCGTAGCGCTGCTCGGGACAATATTATAAGATAGATAAAGACGTTGTGCGACATGGACTTCAATTTTTATTGAGTTCCTTAGTTTGCCGCAACGTGAGGTTCGTCTTTTAAGAGCTCTTAAACCAGGCTTCATGAGGTTGCATAAATTTCTTAACACAACCAACATATTATTGAAATTTAGAGGAAATAAAATGTAATATTTTAAGTACACATCTACATATCATTCGTTCGTATAATTGTTACTTAGCAATGTGTTGCACTTAAAGTTTTGCATAAATTTATATTATTATTTATATTACAGTATAAACACTCACAAGCTTGGCAAACCTATGAAAACTAGGCATAATATATATCATTATTAAATCAAAATCGTGAATATAATGTGCATATTTTAAAACAGGAGTAGAAAAGAAACTTTCAAACCAATAAAATTATTTTTCGACAAAAACGTATTTTAATATAAATTAAAATAAACATTATAAGTTAGATCATCAGCTACAGACAACGCGAAGTTGGACCGCAAAAAAACAAACTCCAGCATGTATTTATTTTTCCATGGATCAGGGCCTTGTTTCATGCTTTTGGGCTTCTGATCACTGAATCGCGCGCATCCAATATGTTCAACAAGCAATTTCGACGAAACATGGTTTGCCGCAACGTGAGGTTCGTCTATTAAGAGCTCTTAAACCAGCGTTCATGAGGATGCATAAATTTTTTAACACAACCAACATATTATTGAAATTTAGAGGAAATAAAATGTAATATTTTAAGTACATATCTATATCTCATTCGTTCGTATAATTGTTACTTACCAATGTGTTTCACTTAAAATTTGGCATAAATTTATATTATTATTTATATTATAGTATAAACATTCACAAGCTTTGCAAAGCTATGAAAACTAG
>JAODAC010046471.1:0-10640 GCA_027575185.1 Mimaenictus wilsoni
AAAATAACACGCGATATCCGAACTTTTTGCATGCATTCGCGCTATGGTGAATTGTTGAAATGTGCTTCCGCTTCCCGTAATTTTCCTCAGCTAACTTTCAGGAAAAAAAGGCGAAAATTCGTGTGTCCCTTGCGTGTGGATGCAAGAAAATATCTCCTCTCTATGTCGTGTCGTGCACTGTGTGTATATGTGCTGAGATGTGGAGGACACATTTAGTCGGCGGACCCTTTTCGAAATAGTAAAATAACACAGAGGGTGGTTTTTCGGGGAGCAGATTAACACAAGCACTTAGCGCTAAGAGCATGGGGGATCCTGTCCCTCTTTTCCTGCCGCTCTTTCTCCTCGAGCACTGCGGAGGTCCCGTATTGCTTTCAGCTCGCAACTGTACACGTACACACATTTTTCCTCCGCCTTTCTTTCCTCGTCTCACCATCGGGTAAAAGCGACGCGGTGGCGTCTGGAAAAGTAGAGGAAAATTGCCGGCACTGCTCCAGCGCTACACTGAATTTACGTATTTTGAATTTAAATATACACACACGTGTCGATAAATACCGCGCGGCGATGAATTGCTCGCCACCGGGCCAAAAAAAAACTTGCGAACGTCGAACGGATGACTTTTAGTTGGATTTTTAAACTATAAAGCAATATCCTACGGCGCCCTTCCAAAGTCGCGCCTGTTTGAATAAATCGTGAAATCGTCCGGAAATTAAAATTGCCAACCACAGTTTGATTTATTGCGTTCGAATAGGATTTACAAGTTAAGCAAAATGCGGATTTTTTTGGACGCCTAACAATGAGGCAAATAGTGGATTTTTTTTCCAGGAGTATAAATAAACAACGAATATAGATAGAATGGGTTTGGCATGTTTGTCCCGGTTTATTTTCGTTGCGCGCGTTTTTTTGCCTGGTTTTGTCGTATTTTTGTTGGCTTTTTGGCGGATTTTTGCACTTAACAATACACAAAATGCAATGCGAATACCTTTTGCTTCATTCATGCACTATTCCCGAATTCTAGAAATAACAAACGTGGAAATAAACTTTATCCCCGTATAGCTAGCACCCACGCTATTCGGTTGCATATTTGTTATGACGTTGTGCATCTATTGTGTTGGTGTACACGAATTTGGTTTCCCAGCAAACAAATAAACAACGGCTCGATTGGCGCATCAACAAAACCAACCCTCTCGATTTAGCAAACGCAAGTTCTTAGTATAGAAATCTAAATAAATAAGCCAAAATGGAACATGTTTATTATTTTATTGGCATTTCACCTTCCTATTGTGGAAAGGTATTTTATATGATTGAAACCATTCAAATTAGTAATTAAAATGCAGATATTTCGAGATTTGTGTTAAAAGGATTCGACAAATATTTGAAGTAAATCTGAATAAATACATTTGTTTAATATTCAAATCATTTATTCCATTCATTGTTATGATATGTTGAATAATGTTTTGATTTTCATATTCTACGTTTATTTTGTAACCTAGGATACAGTTAGATAATTGGATATTACAATTTATTACAAAATACGTTAAAATTTAATATTCAAAAAATCTCAATTAATATAATTGTTCGTGTAATCATTGAGGAGAACTCAAATATTTTCTAATGTTGATTTTCGCAATAAATAGTTATTTCTAAATGTATATTTCATTTTCATGACGTAATTATTAAACATTCAATTTTTAGCTGTTTACGACTTTTTATTTGTAAATACTGAGTTCATAATTGTAAACATGTCATTTTCTGCATTATGGAATAAATTTTCAACAAAATAATTTCAAACTTCTACTGTTTGATCTATTATAGTGCAAAAAATAGCAGAATTCGAGATGGAGTATTAGGATATAGAAGAAGAAAGGAGTTGAAGAATGATCTTGGCGGATAATTTTCCTGCTGTTGCTAAGCTGGTGAGGGCAATTTTAATATGATTTCATTAGTCAACAATTTTGTTTCTCGCTCGGTTTTTCTTGCATGGACAGGCATCATTTACTGCACTACTCTAGTCTCTCTTCTGATCTTCTGATACTTTATGCCATGAAAGTGCAATTTTAGTCGTTTTCTAGTAAATTGGAATGGTCCTAAATGAGAATTTTCCAACGCTATCATGGCAAAATTCGGGATGGACTATTAAGAATGATCTGGGAAGATTATTTACCTGCTGTTTGTAAGCTGATGTGGGCAGGTTAAATTTTAAAACAATTTAATTAGTCAAAATGTCTATTTTGCACTTTCATGGTTCTAATATTGAAAATTCAACCGTTATCATAACAAAATATGGGAGTTCAAAATGAGGATTGCAGAAGAAGCCCAGGGTTGTATTTTGATGTCATTGGCGGAGCATTTACCTGACGGTGTGGGAAGGTCCAACTTTAAAATGTTTTCATGGGTCAAAACCAGTCTTTTGAAAGTACACGCATTACACAGAATTTTGTGTGGTTTCCTGATTTTCCTGATATGCCACAAGAGTATGATTTTGGCAGTTTTCTAATGAACTTTAATAGTTTTAAATGAGAAACGCTCACATAACAAAATTTGGAAGTGCAATTTTAGAAATGCTTAAGAAGAAAGAAGGTTTACTATGAGCAATGTTTTTCGCGGAGCATTTACCTGCTGAATCTTAGCCGGTATGGGCAGGACCAATTTTAAAACGATTCCAGTAATTTCACAGCAAATTGTAATTATTAACAAAAAAAAAACTAAGACCAATTAATAATCATTGACCCTACATCAATATTTGTTTCGAAAGGAAAATAAGAAGAAAACAATTATCAATTATAATCTATCGATCAAAATCTATTCAGTTAATTATGTCATAGCCTGTTGCCTCTATTGTGCAATACACATATTTAATTTTTACATGTGTGTTATAAAATGTGTCCTTCATATTGTTATACATATATACAAGAAATGTATAAATATGAGTAATGACTCATATTTATACATTTTTCAAAATGTCTTAATTCTACTAAAACAATTCAAAAAAAAAAATTGGGAACACTCGCAACATTCGTCGTCGTGGCTTCCTACCTAATCCCTCAGGGAAATCTTTTTAAAAGGAACACAGATTTTATTAGGATTTCATTATCTTCTCTCCTTTAAAACTTACGAACGTGACCCAGGAAGTAAATCTACAAAAAAATTGAAATCATAAATTTGGTAGAAATACCTATTTTTAGGGCTATACCATACCTTTAAACATTTGAAACTTTAACGTTTTCAGACTTACACAATTATTAAACGAAATATTCTTTGAATTTCCAAATACACTTTTCGGAACAATTTGTACGACCGTGTTTGTTGATATGTGAATGAACATATATCATTCGATGTGCTAGACAAGAGTAAAACGCGAAACGAGAAGAAGCGAAAGAGCCGGTGGTTGTGCGGTTTGCACACCACCACCCACGCCCTCCGCCACCACTGCCTCCAACGCCGCCGCCGCCAACCACCCGCTATCCATTACACATATTGCCAGACACCCACCCCATGCGTCTGACGTCAAACACAGGAGTGCACTAGACGGATTTACATCGCAACAACTAACTTTACACAAAAGCCGCCCGCCGCATAATGCGCGCCCGCCAACTAGTTTGCGAATTTGTAAATTTGTTTTTCACCTGTTTCGCTTTGTTAGAATTCGCCAAGCCGCTACGAGCGCCAACGAATGCCATGCCAACGGGCGAGCACAAATTAACGCGGCAAATAAGATTAGCCCGCGTGAATTTATGAATTCGCACATGCTGCGAAGTTATGCAAATCTCGCGGCATTAACGAAAAACCCCGAAAAGCTCTCTGCAACTTATTACACGCGGGCATAAATCTACATTTTGCGGCGGAATTCGTTTACGAAAGTTGCGCTTGTTTTGGGATGTGGTGGTTGCTGAGTAGTTTTCGAAAAGTTAGGTGCGGACCTGGCTTTTGTGCAATGTATCTTTCGGTGCGTTTCCGTGCGGTGTTACTACCCTTTTACCGCGATGAGATATCGATTGCAGGAGTGACGTAACGCAGGTACTAATGCGTCCCGGGGCATTGTCACTATGTTCTATTCACCTCCATGATTCAACGCAAAACTTCGCCCTGCTTAATTGGCCGACAAAGGGTTGTAATGCGTTTCTTAGACCCATCCCATCCTGACACGACATGTATAACACAGGCGAAAACTTTCTAATGTAGTTCAAGTATGAATTACTATGTTTTATTTATATTGAACGGATGTGCAAATAATCCCAAACGGATGTATACCAATTTTTTTTCAATAGTTGTAGTGTCACAGAAGTTTATGATATTTAAATTCTTATTGTTGAGATTTTTCCATTAATTATTGTAAAAATATCGTTAAACAAACGTATTTCCCAATAAATATCGAGTTTTTCGTTTTTCAGTTTGTTTCATATTTCCGGTACTGCTAGGATTACAAATCATGCACCAATCGTTTCAGCGTAAAAATATCTTCTAACTCCTAGGACAGTTTTTCATTGAATTACGTAGAACCGATATTACAACTCATGAAAGTTGAGTATAATAACGGCGACGATTTCACTGACAGAAAAATGACTTGAAAGTACTTCTTCTAAATATTTCAGTTTTATTTATATTTCCTTTCTTCCTATATATACAAATTATATACCATTCGACTCAGAATGAAATTTGTCACAGTTTCTTTTTTGATTTTTTTTTGATAACATGTTTCGAAATCATGTTATATATCATTGAAGTTTACTCTGATAACGTCAATATTGCTGGTATCAAAAATGACTTGTCCTAAACATTCTATTTTTATTCACATTTCCCTTATTTGTAGAAGTATATATCATACACCAATCTATTCAGCGTGAAAATTTCTTTAAACTCCTGGGTCAATGTTTCATTTGATTACTTAGAACCGATGTTAGAAGTCGTGAAAATTGAAAATTGATTTCTTCTGAAAATCACCCTATTTGCCCCATTTCTATGTATACAAATCATTTACTAATCTATTCAGAATTCAATTTGTGGCTAACTAGTGAAACAGCCATGCCGATTAATTGTCTAGAGTAAATCTTATATATTGTTGAAGTTGAATCCATTTATGAAGACATCCTAGTGAACACCCCACTCACCCGCGCAATAGTATAAAATTGTTACTTCAGTGGACGATACAATACCTGAAGATGCCGAAAGGTGAAATGTACATTGTACGTGTTTAATAAAACGTTCTCATAAAACATTTTTCAAACTCTTTTTTGTGTTTGTGCAAAATAATATTAATAAATAAAGTACCCTAGAGTTATATATACCCCAATTAATAATACATTTATTTCATGTTATTACAATAATGAAAATGTGTATTTATACGAAAAAATAAACATCAATATCATGAAAATACATCTACATCGAACACAAATTCCGCGTGGAATAATTAATATCGTAATTTATATTTGTCTATATGGTAATAAACAACTCACAATATCATTCCACAGCCATGAAAATGAAATAATGCATGTCCCAAACACTTGTGGCAAACTTACCATGGGAAATAGGAAGTTATAGAGACTCAGGTGTTCGAAATTACCCAGTGTTCACCTGGAAATAACTATAGAGTATGCGAGGTTGAGCGTACCTGCGTAATGAATTGACTTCGTGAGTAGCACTACTCGTACCTGCTTCTAGCCAATCGACTTTCGCATATTTAATTACTTCTTCCCTCACTTGGCTAGTTAGTATTCATCGTTTCATCGTTAGTCGATTGAAAATAGGTAGCCACTTAAGTAAAGTTCAGGTGGTTGATGACGGCGTTCGGTGGGCATCGATCGGACACTTCCGAAAGTCTGAAATTCTCACGCTTGATGCACTTGTTTATTAATGGAACTCGTAGCCGGAATGTGTATAATTGGAATACTTAAGCTGCACTTACCTGCAATGGTTGCACTTGAAGGAACGCTTCTAACGTCTTACTTCCGATTGTTGTCGCTTGTAAAAAATTTACATTATGCGGGTTGTTCTGTAAAATAGAAGTGTAGAAGGCACTCGCAAATGTTTCCAACTTCCTACACGTGTTTCTTATTGTTTCAGGAACATGCTTAACAATAGAAACTGTTCAAATGTAGTTAAAGTAATTTAACGTCTATTCCTTAAATTGCACTTTTCAACATTCTAGCTTTTTCCTCTGAAGTAGTTTCTTTATAGCGTCTATTGCGAAGGGCGTTTTAAAAATTGTGATTTGCATCGACACGTGTCAGTGATTTTCTGCACAATCATGTCTCATCATAGATTACACACTGTTTAAACACACTTGTAATCACGTGTAAAATTGAGATTTAGATAAAATCAAAACGTGTGTCTGATTATCTATTGAAATGGTCATTATAAGTGAACTTGAAAATGATATTTTATGTTGGAAAGTTCCTATGGATAACGCAATTTAAATACAAATAAATACATGGAAGATTTTATATTTGAAGAAAATAAGAAAAAATCTAATTACTTTCTTATCAAAAGTGATAGCTACTTGATTTACGTGTTAAAAGATAGTTAATAACATGACGAAACAAAAATCTTATTAAAATCACAATTTTATGATGTGTATGATAGTTTAAACAGATTCAAACGAAAATAATAGCATGAAAGTTTGTACATTTATAAGGAAATGTAAAATGCCAATAATTTTCTTTGCCAAAGGTGGTAGCCACTTGATTTCAGTGTCAAATGATTGCTATTTTCATCTAAATTTACAATTATAATCTAAATTTATATGAATGACATTGTTTTATGTTCTGTAAAATAGTTTAAATAGATTTGAAATGAAAATAAATACGTGAACTTTTTATAGTTATAAAAAGTGCAAAAATGCTAATAACTTTCTTATCAAAAATGTTACCGAGATGAAATCATCATGTCAAACGATAGCAAATTTTAACGCGGATCTAAATTTGTAATAATATCCCATTTTATGGTGTGTAATATTGTTTAAACAGTATTTCAATACCTGAACTTTTTCATTTTTGTAGAAATTGTAAAATTGCCAAGAACTTTCTTAATAAAAATGGTACAAAGGTAATTTCAGTGTTATCATTTGCTAATTTCATGATGAATTTAAATTTGTATTCATTTGAACACTTTGTGATGGGTTTAACAGCATTTAAATGAAAATCAATACAGGAAACTTTTTCTATTAGTAAATAATTGTAAAAACGCTAAACTTTTTCAAAAATTGTCACATTATTTCAATGTTAAATTATAGCTAATTTTAAACAGAATTCAAATATATATTAGTATCATTTTTTAATACCATTTTATAGTGTGTAAGATCGTTTAAACAGCATTTAATTGAAAATAAATACTTGCAACTTTTAATAGTAAAAAAGTGTAAAAATGCTAATAACTCTCTTGTCAAAAGTGGTAGCCACCAAATGTCCATGTCAGACGACAGCTATTTCCATGGCAATTTAAAATTTGTATTAATATCTACATTTTATGATCGGAGAGATAGTTTAAGTAGTTTTTAAATAGCAATAAATATATGATATTGATTATATTCACATAAAAATGCAAAATAGCAATTAAAATTATTGTCAAAAGTTGTTACATTATTTCTATATCAGAAATAACAATTAGCTATGTTCAACACCAATTCAAATTTGCATTAATATCAACATTTTTGTGTTTTTTTTGCATGTTATTCAAATTTTTTTGTGTTTATACAATTGTTTGTTGGTTGGTGTGAGTTGTTGATGTATATGTTGTTGTTGTGGTTGAGAGTAGTTCTCGCAGTGAATTAGAGTGATGTGTGAAGATGAATGTTTGAAGTTGGATGTTGTGTTTGAAGTTGAGAGTTTGAGGTAGTGTGTTTGAGTCTGTATGTTTGCATATGTCTGTGGGTGTGTGCGTGTGTGCGTAGGTGAGTGTGTGAAGTTGTTGCGTGAAAAATAATCACACTGTGTGATGCCCGCCCCGAGGACTCGAACCTCGTCCGCTGGCGTGTTATATTATTATTCTTTATATTTATCGCCCTTTAGGTCTTTCCGCCATTAGTTTACAGTTTATTATATTTTTTATGTAAATTTATGTAAAATTGCAAAAATACCAACAATGGTTGTGGCAACAAATGCTACAAAAGTGGTACCCACCCATTTCAAGACGAATCTAAACGTGAATTAATATTATCATTTTATGATGTGTAAGATAGTTTAAACAACAGTAAAAAAAATCATGGAACTCTGTATATTTATAGGAAAATGCAAAAATGTTAATAACTTTCTTGTGAACACATACTTTTTCCTGTGATGATTGCTATTTACGACGAATTCAATTGTGTATTAATATCATCGTTTTATGTGATGTCAGATAGTTTAAACAGGATTTAAAAGGAAGTAAATACATAATTTTTTTTTCTATTTATATAAAAATGCAAATATGCTTATAACTTTCATATCAAAAATGGTAGAAACAGAAAGTCGATGTCGGATGATGGCTATTTTCAAGACGAATTATAATTTGTGTCGAAATCAACATTTTATGATTGTTAATATAGTTAAAACAGCATTGAAATGAAAGTAAATACGTGAATCTTACTATATTTATACAGAAATACTAATAACTATCTTATTAAAAATGGTAGCAACATAATTTCTATGTCAGATGATTATTGTGTTCGCCATAAATTAAAATTTTAACATTTAAATTAAAATAATTATATGAAACTTTTTCTATTTATATAAAAATATCACGTAAAGGCGCATAAGATGTGTGTCAGAGGATAGCAATTTTGAAGACGAATTCAAATTTGTATTAATGTTAACATTTTATGATGGATAATTATTTTAGGTATTAAATAAAATTATATATAATGTTAATAACTTTCTTGCCGAAATGGTACCGACATAATTTCTATATCAGATGATAGATATTTTCAAGTCAACTTCATATGTATATTACTATCGCCAATTTATCAGGTGTAGCTTAAACAGCATTTAAATGAAAAGAAATACATGAATCGTATTGTATTTAGGCAAATGTGCCAAAAAACTAGTAACTTTCTTGACAAAAGTGGTATCCACTCAATTTCTATGTATTAATATTAACATTATGTGATGGATAAAATAATTTAAACTATATTTAAAAGTACATAAACACAAGAATATTCCGGTGGGCCAGTCATAAATACTGATGATGGATTGAATATCTACTAGTCGGGTTTATTTAACTTATTGCATTACCATATGTGCAATACGAACAGTGCACCACACTGCACGCAATCGTTCCAATCATCAACATCACGATCATGATTGGCCTCATGAATTCATGAATAAGCAGATGCAATAAGCGAGAGTGATTTTTCCCAACGTCATGCTAGCTTACGCATTTTGCGGATTATTATTAGCCAACTGATTGCCTAGCATTCAGCCATAATTCATCCATGTAATACAGTTGAATAAAATTAAATTGTTAACACATATTTAGCTTGGGTTTGAATCGAAAATTGATAGTATACGAAAAGGAAAAAAAAAACGAACACGTACAATTCCAAAGCACCTCAGAGGTCTTCAACCTAGAAAACTCCGACTAAGAAAAATTTAATCTACTAATGCATCCTGTTTGTGAATTGGGGAGTTTTGTGAAAAAAGGGGGAAAATAAACGGGGTGAATACTATCACAACGTTTATATTTTTGTGTGTATCGATTATTTCCACAAGTTGTTTCGTTTGCCTTTTTGTGAATGAATGTGTGGGACTATGATTGATGCAGTTTGTTGTTAATATTATATAAGTTCCGATTAGTTGATGTTATGTTATACTAGTTCGGTCTTTGGTATTATGAGGCAACGTAACGGTGGCTTAGCATCTTTCTGTTTACATTTACGTTTTTGGTCTATAAAAATAATTAATTAAAACTAGTTTTCAGTCTCCTAAATTTGTTTTTGTATGGTATGGTCCGAATGAAAAGTTTAGTATATATAAAAAGGCATACTCTATACTTGAACGAATTTATAATATATTTTACTCTTAGAATTAACAAATTTAAGGAAATGAAATGTTAAAACGTCGCTTTTTAGCCTTCTCCATTAATTATTTGGGATGCTATATCGCATTATATTAATTGCAACTCAAATTCAGTTTCTGATTCTAAGATATATACACACTACACTTCGCGGACGACCAGGTAATATTTGCACAAGAAAAAGAGGACTTAGAAATTATGGGAAGGAAACTGTTTAAAGAATATAACAATTGGGGCTTAACAGTTAATTACCGGAAGACTAAGTATCTATATGTGGGCAAAGGCAATTCACCACGACTAGAAATAGAGAATGATATGAATACATATGCGAAGAGTACATATATCTTGGGGTAAGTATTACGAAGAGCGGACGAACCCAACCTGAAATCGAAAACAGGATCGTTAAGGGACAGAAGCTAATTAGTTGCCTAAATTCTGTCCTTTGGTCACAGCATGTAAGCAAACGTGACAATCAGCGTCTAGTTTAAGTCGTAAATCCCATAATCATACGTCGTAAACCAAAATTTCGGAGTTTGAAGTGTGCAATAAAGGGGATTGAATGTTTGCAGAAACTGACCGCGGTATTAAATGAGAGAGACTGCCCGTCGCTCTCACTTTCACAACCAGCCGGCATTGGACAGTTCGTCCCTTCGTCCGAG
>JAODAC010046493.1:0-10631 GCA_027575185.1 Mimaenictus wilsoni
TATATATATTCGACACGTGGATTTATTAATCTGTATATTTTCAAATAGGTTTGAGTATTTTTTGACATTAAAATCGGTTTATGCGTCAAAGAATTTTACTTGCAATTGATGATAAATTAAAATGTTATAGTTAATTTTAACATTTTCTAGTTTCTTTAGTAGGATTTAGTTTTGAGACTGAATTTTACATGAGTTGGCCTTTTTTCCTTAATTCGATTATATGTAGACCTACACCGGATCCATTCTTGTTGCCGTCAATCCCTATAAGGCCGTCGACATCTATTCACAGGTGAGTTGAATATTTGATTACATTTTAAATCCATTCATAATAGTACCAAACTATGTTTGACAACCATGACTATGAGATATTTGTTTGATTAACACTTATTTGTCTTAAATATGAGCTTAATATTAGCATTAAGTCATAATTAAGTAATATAGATTTCAACAAATTAAAACATCAAAAATATAATTCATAGATTAACAATACGAAATTAATGTATCATTTCGTCGTGAATATTAATTAGTTTTCCATATGTCACCACCGTGAATCATGCGTTGTCATAATTTATGACAAGTGCGTAATATGCCTACTTCCGCATCCGCAGCAATTCAATACTCAAGGGATTTAAAACACGAAATTTAATCATGAGCAGTTCATGATTAAATTTCGGACTTTGCGGACTTTGCGCATATGTACATGCACCAACCACAGCCCAAAAATCAATTAGGAGCAACGACATTTCTTGCGATTCAGCATACATACGCCTCTGAGAGATAAAAACACATCTGGTCAACACATCAAACAAATCTGTTTGAAATGGCTGGTGCTTTTTTTCCGGTATTTCCTATGCACATTATTGAGAAGCAATCTGTAGTTCTGTGACCGACAACGGCGGCATAGACTATCGTTTAATGTTAATTCTTAATTTAGAAGCAAATTAATTTTAACTATGCGGGTTGTTGCCTCCGAAAACAACTTAAATAAACACGTCTTGTTTCGTGACTAGTTAGGAGTGGTTCGGGCAAGACTCGATAAAATGAAGCCCCCGTTTTTTTTTCAAGTGCATTTTGTTAATTATTTTCAGTCCAGTTAAACAGTAGTAAAATTAGGAAGTAAATTAATTGGGTTAGAAGTGTGCGGTCACTGTGTTGACTGTTATCGCAGTTATGGTCGGTTATCCCAATGTTTATTTTATTAACTGCCTTATGTTTGATATACTATCAAGTTTCCCATACCCCAAGGGTGCTGAAGTTTGTTTTCTTGTATCATTAGGATGTCAAAATTTCCTTGTTGTTTGCAAACATTTGTCGAAATCAATGGTAAAAGGGAATGTGTTCAGATAGACCCTAATTTAGGTTATATTAGAAGTTGTAAGCGGCGGCTTGCCGCGTTGTGAAGCTCGGTGCTTGTTAGATCATTGCAGTTCAGCAACGTCGGACGTAGCTAGGCGTTGGATGGGTGACCACTTGGTCTCCCCACTCAACAAGCGGCTGCGGCGCCGTCCGCGAACTCCTGATTTCGCGCTAAAAACACGAACGAAGGTTGGGCGATTCGCTTGCAATGGTCCCCGGAAAAACCCATATGCACAATCAGTAGCCAGACCGAATTGGGCCGCGTGAAAGTTACTATTCCCTTACACACACTATGTGGTAGAAAAAGATTGTTGAATAAATAAATAAATAGAAGTTGTATTAGCTACCCATTTTGCTGTAAAATGGGTTGCAGAAGCGTGCAACACGCTATGCGGTCATTTCTGTTCATTCACCTGAATAAAAAACCGGAAAATGCTGCAAACAAGCGGAAAATATGTACAATATGTCCAGTAATCGATTCCATCTCATCAGCCATTGTTTATTTTTATCTTGTGTCCGAAAATAAGCGTTATTATACTTAACATGTGTTTAAGACCCCGGACTGAAAAGTTTTATGATGTGAACTTGCTATTGTGAAGTTACAATTTTAATATGTATTTGTCGAAAATGCACACGGAGCGTGACGAGCTGAGAGTGTTTTTTTTATTAGTAGATGTTCACAGAAGGAATTTGTTTTCTTGTTCCCACGCAGACAATGTCATGGTGAAGACAATCGCGACTGAAGTATCCGGTCTTCGGGCGTAATTAATTCATAATAATGAATCTAAACGATTTTTCCAGTTTTCGGAATTTGTGAAGGAAAAAAAAACATAGTGATCGTTCTTAGCCAGAAGAATATAATTAAAAAAGAAAGTAGAGATAAATTAATTATGCATTGTTTGGTTAAAGACATATCATGCTGTGTTTGCAATAAGCAAGGCTTTTAATCCAATTATCGCCTGATAAACCGTTCCCGTTTGTGCGTTGTCCTCGTTTCTTTATCAAATCAAATGCTGCTCTCTGTGACACATTTTAACGGTTTTACAGAACTATGTGGATAATTATCGCGGCAAAAAACTAGAAGAACCGCATGTGTTCGCCCTCGCTGAAGCGTCCTATGCGTCTTTGAAAAACCCACACCCAAGCAAGGGTCACCTCAATCAATCTCTAGTCATCAGCGGCGAAAGTGGTGCGGGAAAGACAGAGAACACAAGGTTTATTCTGCAGTACCTTTGTTCGGTCACCAGCGGTGTGTCCACATGGGTGGAACAGCAGATTTTAGAAGCCAATACGATTTTGGAAGCGTTCGGCAATGCGCGCACCATTCGCAACAACAACTCGAGCCGCTTCGGCAAATTCATGCAGGTGTGCTTCGACTCGCGATGGATGATCGCCGGCTGCATCGTGCAGGATTACCTTTTGGAGCAGTCCCGCATCACGTTCCAAGGGCCTAATGAGAGGAACTACCACGTGTTCTATCAGCTGATTGCAGGTGCCAAAGGGAATCCCGAATACTCCGAGCAACTGCACCTCAAACCGGTCGAGTTCTATAATTATCTGAACCAATCGGGGAAGTTGAAATTCGATGAGGATGAGAAGTCGTTGGACAATTTGATGCTCGCATTTAACGTCCTCCAAATACCACAGAATATGTGCAACGGTATTTTCCAGACACTCTCGGCCATTTTGTGGTTGGGAAATTTATCCTTTCAGGATATTGATGGTGAGCGCTCGGATGTTACCGAGGATGATTTGAAAATACTCGAAATTGTCGCCAAGTTGCTGGGGTTGGATAAAGATGCCTTGAAGCAAGTCGTCCTAGTGAGGCAAATTAACGTGAGGGGAAATATCACGGAAATTCCACTTAAATTCCAGGAGGTAATATTTTCACCCAGTTTTTCGAAGGAGACGTGACTTTATAATTATATTTATAGGCTGGTGAAAATCGTCATGCGATGGCCAAAGCACTCTATTCTAGAACATTTGCATGGCTTATTACCCACATTAACAATTGTACGAATCCTGGTCAGGATGCAACACGGTTTATTGGCGTTTTGGATATTTTCGGGTTTGAAAACTTTGCTGTGAACTCCTTCGAACAGTTGTGCATTAACTATACGAATGAGAAACTGCACAAATTTTTCAATCACTACGTCTTTGCCTTAGAACAAGAGATTGTAAGTTGACTCAGTTGAAAATATTTCTTGGTATTAAGGGCTTTTTTCTTCTTCTTCAAATTCAGTATAAAGCGGAAGAAATTGAATATCACCACATTGCGTTCACGGACAACACGTTGTGCCTAGAATTATTGGAGAAGCCACCTCGTTGTATTCTACGATTGCTGTCCGAACAGTGCCACATGCCACGTGGCTGCGATGCCTCGTATATATCAAATCTTCATTCCGAATTTGAAACTCACGAGAATTATTTCAAAGGAGAAGATAAGAGAAAATGGGAATCCGAGTTTGGGGTTCGGCATTATGCCGGAGGCGTCTTATACAACGTGAAGGGTTTTGTTGACAAGAATCGTGACGTTCAACAGGATGTTTTCTTCGATATCTTGTCAAGAAGTACATGCGATTTTGTTAAGGATTTATCTTCATATCAAGATTTGAGTGCGTGCTCGGGGAAAAATGTTGGTAAGTTGTGCCCTTTTTCTTAGTTCATTTTCGATCGTTTTTAATTCGGGAACTTTAATAACAATAGCAAACGGTGCGTCGACTGTCTCACGTGGTACCAGCAAAGGTAAACTTACCGTATCAGATACATTTCGTTATCAACTACAATCTCTGGTGGACGTACTGCAAAGCACAACTCCTTGGTACGTGCGCTGTATCAAACCGAACGCGAACAAAAACCCAAATCATTTCGACAATACGCTAGTCTTAGATCAACTGAAGTACTTAGGGATGTTGGACATTATCCACATCCGCAAAGAGGGCTTCCCCATACATATGGATTTCAACGATTTCATTGCTAGATATCACTGCCTGTCGCGCGATCGCTTGCCAACAGATGCAAGAACAGCGTGCAAATCATTGATCGAGAGTCACAATATCCCAAAGACAGAGTGGCAGATTGGTAAGACGAAAGTCTTTATGAGGTCGCACGTGCACGAACCGCTGGAGGAAACTCGCAATAAGATGCAGGCGACTCGCGCCATTCTCATTCAAAAGATGTTCCGCCGCTATGTGGCGCAGAAAGATTACAAACAGAAACGTAACGCGGTGCTGAAGATACAGCACGCATACAAGGGTTGGAAGAGTCGCATCGAGTTCCTCAAAAAGCGACGCGCGGCGATTGTTATTCAGAGCCATTTGCGGGGTGTTTTTGCACGTGAAGTGGCGGCCGCATTACGGGAGATGCGCCGTGTTGAGGAGGAGATGAGAAAACGCGAGTTGTTGGAGGAAGAACGACGTGCTAAGGAAGCTGAAGCCGTCGCCCAAGAGCAGAAATTGGAATTAGAGAAAAGCGAAAAGTAATATTTGTTGTAATTGGATAAATAATAATTTTTATAATCGGGTTATTTTAATTCCAGGGCGGCCGAGAAGGAAATTGCGGCGTTGTCACAAATGGCGGAGCAGATGAAACCCCGCCTCACCGAAACCGCCACCGATGCCGTGGACTTAGATAATTTGTTCGCCTTCCTGTCCGATCAAAGCGTACCACCAAACAAGATTATCGACGAAATTGGCTCTCAAATGGACGAACTTGTCGAGGACCTGGATGTTGAATTGGAAACCGTAATTCAACAGGAATTAGAAGGATTGGCACAGGAACAGTTGACGCAGCCGACACCGCCGAAAATGGGTTTACCTTCACTTCCTGAGCCAACGGAGCCCCCGCCGCCACCACCACCAATTGCGAACGAATTACCTCCGCCACCTCCTGTTATAATACCTGAAGACGTTCCTGTCGATAAATCTACCAACGAACCTATTTACGAAGCTGTACTGCCGCGTGACGAGCCACCATGTGTCTCACCACCTCCACTACCAGCACCACCTCGTCTTCCCTCCGAATCTCCTCATCAAAGTCCCCCAGCGTCGAGATGTAACAGTGCTGGGGTAAGTCCACTTAAATTTTACCCTTCACATGTTATTCTACAAAAAATATGTTCACTACAGCCGCCCGTATGGCGTTATAATCAAGAACAAGAAGTTCTGAATGTGGAGCGCGAACAACGGCGCAAATTCCGTGTTGATAAGAAACTCCAAGAGTTGTCGGAAAGTCAAGAGAAGGAAGCAACTGCTGAAGAAGTACACCATGATATGTTAGAATTTGCGGAGAACTTTTACAATGCACACGAACGTAGTCCGGAGGGTACCATTATGGCTACTCTAACACGAAAACGCACTATTGCCGAAATGGTACCGAAATATGAAATGTTGACCTACTATAAGGGTAGCTCCATTCCAAACTCACACATTCATATGTACGATCCCGACAATGTCAATATTGCGTGCACAATTTTCCGTGACATTTGCAAGTATATTCGGGGGGAATTTAATAGCGATCGCGAATTGGCTGTGATCCAAGGTGTTATCGGTCATGCATTGGAACGCGAGGAACTTCGGGATGAAATCCTCGTTCAGTGCGTGCGCCAAGCTACGAATAATCCTCTCCCGGAGGCGACAGAACGTGTCTGGCTGTTACTCTGTCTCTGCGTAGTTGCCTTCCAACCGTCGAAGAATCTCTACAAGTATTTCGTTTCTTTTCTGAAGAAAAATCTGACTCAAGGGGGACGCATATCGCAGTATGTGCAATGGTGTCTTGATAATTGCAATAACAACAAAGTAACCGTTCGTGAACATCCACCGTCTTCGGTGGAAGTTGCGGTGAGTATTTGTTTAATAAGTACTAGAACAACCGGGCAATATTTTTAATGATGTTTAGGCTATGAAACGACTTGGAACAATCGTATGTCGCTTCTTCTTCTTGGATGGGCGCACCAAAGCAATTGATGTGCATCCAACGGACACGGCTGGTGATGCGGCGAGGAAATTAGCAGAGAGATTGGGTTTACGTACGCTTGAAGGCTGGGCAATTTACCAAAGTCGCGCTGATGGCGAGGAACACGTGCGCGCACATCATTACTTATACGATGTTATTGCTGCCTGGGAAATGTAGGTTTTTGCCCTTAGGTCATATATGAGCAAAATTAAACTTGTCTTTTACAACTAGGAACCAAAATAAAGTGAATTCGGCTAGTGGAGTAGCGACTATGGGTCGTCGAAGTGGTGCAGGAGTGAGCAGCGGGGAAAATAGATTTATTTTCAAACGTCGTCTCTTTAAATCCAATCGGGAGTTGAGTCAAGATCCGGTGGAAGTTAATTTGCTTTATGCTCAAGCTGTCCATAGTGTTGTTAAGGTACGCTGGGTAAACAATTTGGTAAAGTTCCTGGATGCCAACAGGAGAAGCCATTAAAACTTTGAAAACGCTGAAATTTAATTTTGTGATTGATTTTGCAGAGTGATGACTTCCCCGTGACGGAGAAAGTAGCACTTCAATTGGCTGGATTGCAGGCGCAAGTAGCACTGGGTGACCCCAAGGATAACAATAAATTGGAATACTACACCGATATCGACACCTACCTCCCTTATCGGATCAGCCGGACGCGCGGCGAGGACGTCTGGGTGCCGATCATCGCACACGCACATCGTCAGTATGGCGCCGGCCGCACCGAACTCACCGCAAAAGCCTTGTACTTATCCTGCGTCATGCAATACCCGCTCTACGGCACGACAATGTATCCGGTTACATATCGTGGTTACTGGTCGTATGGTAACACGCTCGTCCTGGGCGTCAATTGTAATGGAATTATGCTTATCAAGCCTGACGACAAATTTGTCCTTAATGAATACCCATACCATGAGATTGAGAGTATCATGCTGGATCCGAGTGACAGTTTCATTACCATTACTCTACAGCGACATATGAGTGACAACAATCACAAATGCTTCGTCTTTGAGACTCCCCAGAAGAGTGAGATTGGTTCCCTTATAGCAAGTTACTGTCCATCATTGGCTGGTTGGATCACTGAGAACGAAGCCCCGCAGAAGAAAGTAAAGGCAATGACAAACGAAGACCGAATTCGGTTGTACCACACACTTGTCAACTGCCGTCGCGCGTTGATTGATAACGACATAATGAGGAAACCCGTTGATCAGTCGGGGAACTTCCTGCGGAATACGCTAAGGCGATTGAGCAAGCACAAGTTGGATAAACTACGACAAGAACATGGTGGTGATTCCGGTGAGACCTATAAAGGTTTTCACTACTCATTCTGGGCCTTTAGCAGGCAACCAATTCAAACAAGTATCAGTCGTATTCCGGAGGCGGAAGAGCAAATTATGTTACAAGTATTTCAGATTATTCTGACATACGCGGGATTGGGACAAAATGGGGAAGCAATTCGTCGTGCTGAAGATGAGCATGTCACTCTATTGCAGTCGATTTTAGAACGGTGCATGCGGAAAGAGTCTTTACTTTGTGAATTGTACCTCCAGCTCATCAAACAAACCACCGATCATCCGGATCCTAACTCAAGAGTCAACCTCCGTCATTGGGCTTTGTTATCCCTAGCCTGCTCAGTGGTACTACCACCACATAAAGCCATGCGCAGATATTTGATAGCGCATCTCAAACGCTGTAGCTCGGATTACGTCACTGAGGAAGGCAAATTTGCACGTTTTGCCGAGAAGTGTTTGTCGAAGACACAAGGTACGCGTAGGAGACAATGGCCCCCATCTCGAGAGGAGATTCTCTGCACAATCAACAGACGGCCCGTGTATGCTAGGTTCCATTTCATGGACGGACAGTATCATTCTGTAGAATTTCACCCTTCTGCGACAGCGCGGGACGTGTTGGAGATCGTACGAGATAAAATTGGGCTCAGTTCTAATGCAAAGGGTTATGCCATTTACGAGGTACTGGGTAATTCTGAGCGCAGTTTAGCGGGTGAGGAAAAGGTTGCGGACGTGATGGCGAAATGGGAACGTTACCGTGCTGCATCCGCGGCTGCAAATAACACCAATACAACCACAAAACGTGCTCGGCCTCAACATCACTTTTTCTTATTCAAAAAACATCTTTTTATGGATACATTTATTAATTTGAGTGATCAAGTTGAGAAGGAGTTGTTGTACCACCAAGTCTTGCATGATCTACGAGCTGATCGATTTCCCATTACCGATAAAGAAGCTGTAAGTATTTTTTTACTTTCATGTAATTTGAATTGTTTCTAATACTTTTTGTGTTCAGATGATGTTAACTGCACTTCAAGCTCAACTCGAGTTGGGTGATTGCGCGGATTCCCCGCATGATTATCGCACAATCGCATGCCATTGCTTGCCAGCTCGTCTTGTTCCAGGTCTCCCTCAGGATGGTGTTGCAATGCACCACCAATCGCTAAGGGGGATGACAGCGTCCGAAGCAAAGCAAGCGTTCTTGAATCTCATTCAAAGTTGGCCCTTACACAAAGCTACCATCTTTGATGTTATGGTAATTGTTGTATGATAATTAGAAGCATAAACGATTCATAATGATTCTTTTTCAGCAATCGTTTACTTCGAATTGGCCTCGGGTATTGTGGTTAGCAGTGGACCAAAAAGGTCTGCATCTATTGGAACACCGATCGAGGAATACTCTCTGCACTTATGAATACAGTAGTATTTTAAGTTACTCGCCAGCGTTGAACTGTCTGATGATCATCACGGGGACGGCTTGCAAGCAAAGTAAAGTTATTTTAACTACAGCACAAGCCTTCCAAATCGCTACGCTTATCAAAGAATACATGGAGGTCCTGCAAAGCGACATGGTGGACATGAAACGCGTACAACAGCAACAACAACCACGCAGTCGTCCTGTGAGTGCGCTGCATCCGAACAGCATCCTGGTGCCGCCACAGCCCAGCTAGAAACGGGTTCATTTCGCTGATCAAGTAACATCCGCCGTCTACTAGATTCGTCAGGCAGATTATGTTTGATTGCTGCCGGCTCTATTTTGCGTGACCATTTTAGTGTTTCTTGATGTGTGAGTAGAGCCGGTGTTGGTGTTGTTAAGTTTAGACGGTCAATGTTGCTTGATTAGCGAAATTTGTTGGTATTAAATTGAAAAGAAAAACTGTACAAAGAATTGACATCACGGAATAGATATGCATTTAGTCGTAGCTAGAACAATTGAATCAAAATCTCGATGTATTTGACGAACAAAGAGAACAGAAACTAAATAAACAAATCGATACGTTGGCATTCGCACTCGAGATGAGTACAAAACGTAGAGATCTTAGGCATGTTGATTTCACACACAGATCGTATTCTCATTGAAAGAAAGTATTATGTATCAAGACTGAATTCACTCAATAGATTGCGTCTGCAACCAAAATCCGAAACAAGAAGACGAATTTTTTACAATCTCGATTTGACTTGAATCACTCCCCCGTATGCAACTGGGGCTTCCAAATGAGTTGTGAATATTTATTAAATCATTTTAAATTGAAAACATTGATTATTGTGTAATGAATATTTATATACATATTAATACTATACGAAGATATATACAGTACTAGTCAGATATAATGTACATAAATATACTAGTTAAATATAGTTTTATTGCAAAATAAATCAGGATAACAAACTTTCTTTAGTAGGCAAAATATGTCACAATATGCGAACGGGCTATTGAATTTTAAAGAACCTTGCCTGCTAATCGAGGCTATTAAAAGAAATAAAAAAATATGTAACTCTAAACATGATTATGTTATTTTACTTTTCGCGTAGCTTCTATTGGCAAATTTCAATAAGTCAGGATATTGTAATGACTATTTCATGATTTTAAGAAAACAAGTATAAAATATGTTAACGCACAAAGTGTATTCCGAAGTATAAACGCCATTTATTTGCTATACATGCCTTTGATTTGTTCTGATACTGTAAAAACGATGAATTACAGTTCGCTTACATTCAAGATATTTATGGATATCTTGGGATGCATTGGTTAAATTTCATTTTAAACAGGTAATAATACTGTGAAGAAAAATCAGGTTTAACAGTAATATTTAATAAAATCAATGCCAAAATGTAGTAAAAGTAGGAATTTATTAAATTTTAATGTAGGGGGAGCTATCTATTGATTAATGTACAAATTTCAATCACATTAAAACTACAGATTCCTACTTGAGCTTTTTAACAAGTTACGTACCTGGTTGTATTGACTTGTTGAGTCGTAGTGTAGGCAACCCACAGAACACAAACACATAAGTCTGGTTGCCTAC
>JAODAC010046504.1:0-10627 GCA_027575185.1 Mimaenictus wilsoni
ACACACACACACACACACACACACACACACACACACACACACACACACACACACACACACACACACACACACACATAAACACCTCATCAGCACCAGCATCAGCATAAGGACAAACATTAAAAAATATCGATTAAAAACCGCTGTAGTTAGCGTGGGAAACAGGTAAAGCGGATTACCCTCCAAAAGAAAGTAATCATTTCAAAATATAGTCCAAACATTCAATAATCCTGGACGGAGTTTATTAGATCCTTATGCTTTGACGTAATATCTTTGAACCATGTGTTACTCCTTCAAGGGTGAACTTTTTTATACTATAAAATTCTCCAATAATATAATAAACATCCCTGAATGAATTTCAGCCACCTGCTCCCTCCGAAGCTTCGTTTCATATTTTTTCGCCCATCTCTAGATGATAAAATATACGAAAATATAATAAATATACAAATAAATATTGAATAAAATATTAAACAATAACAAAAGAATGGCATGCAATAAATATACAGGTTTTTAACATATTAAAAAGATATGAATATTGCCCAATAATTTGCACCTACATAATTCTTGACTGCTTATATTTCTCCTAAAGACAAAAATTACCCCAATATAAATGTCAATGTCAAAAACAACATAATCTAATTTACTTATTTGGGCTTAAATTACCCTCCTTTCCTTGAAATTATAAAATCAAATTACATCAAAATGGAAATTGTCATAATGTTTTTATGTCTGTCACAGCAATACAGAAATACAGTCATTATCTCCATCGATTTATAATCCCCGTCTTTTTCTTCTTTATGACTCTTTCTCAACTTCATTTCTTGCCGAAAAAATAGGGACTGTTTTTCCTGCAATGGAGTTGTCATCGTTTATTCCAATTTCCCTGAATTTTTCCCCCAAAACATTTCTCCGTCCTGCCTTGTTTCGGTAGTTGAGCTCTGGCCAGCGTAGAGCTTTCCATCATCCAAAAACCACTTCCAAAACCGGGTGTTCATTAAAAAATAAATCCGTATCAAAGGCACAACGAAAACAAATTCAACAAACAACTTCTCCACAACCGTATATTAACGAGAAACATGTTCCGAGGAAAAGTAAAACATTTTAGTCTCTGTGTACTCTTACTTGTACCGTGTATGTTTTCCTCCTTTTTATTTATTTATCGTACATTTTACTGAAATTCACTTTCTCTGATTGTGAGTACATTGTTTCAATATAAGGTAAGAGGAAAGGTACGAGGCCCAAAAGCATTGTTGGCTTTTGCTACGGATGTAGACCACATGATTTGTTACGAATAATGAATGCGATGGTTTCATGGCGGTGCGTGAGAGGATGATGTTGAGGGGGGTGAAGGAAAGGGTTGTGTATCTAGAGTGGTTATATTGCCATAATCACGCGTTTCACGCACATGCGTTGGGCTTTCCTGGCTACCAAACGCTAGTTGTTTGGTCTATGGCCATCAATTGCGTTTGCTGTTATTCTACATTATTAACGCTGGTATGGTATTGCAGCCGAGGGCTGTTTGATGGGCGGGGAGTTTAACGAACAATTTGCATACGTTGAACAACATGGCAACTAACAACAGTGGATGAGGATATCAAAGAATGAATTGTGATGAAATACAAACTTTTACGAAGAAAGATTGAATAAATACGTTTATTTATATGTTCGTTCAAATAGAGTTTAAAAAAATGTTCCAAGAATTTGTTATTACTTTGTATGTTTATCTTCTAAGTTTGGTTAGAATTTGAATTAAATTAAATATAGGCGTGGAATTGGGTTGCTAATCTAACATAATCCGGTTGAACCCGGTTGAAAGATGCTACTTATTCCTAGTCAAGTTTCTACCTACATATTGAACAAGATCGCTGCGTGCCGGGGTGACGAAGAGCTCTAGAAGTCTCGTTTGGAAACGACGGGTTCCCTACCCGACGGCGTGCGAGATAAAGATGATGGAGGCACTTAAGTTTTAATTGATAGGTGGCGGAAAATAAAAGCAAAAAGAAGACACACGCTGATACATAAAAGTAACACCACTGACTTTATTTGACAAATGTCAAGATGGAGTCGTGGGAGCTCTGTTGTACCAGGATTGAACAGCTTCAAGTTACCCGTCAAAATTCTCTCCCCAAAAGGACGAGTGTAGGTTCACACGTATCGCAATGACGACCAGAACGCGTGATCCATACAATACGCGATAACCGAACAGTTAAAAACTGGTTCACGACGAACTCACTCTACGATGGTTTAGCCGCCAGTCCAGATCCTTGCGCAGCGCAGAGCTAGCCCGAGGATCGGCGCATTAGCTCATCCTGAGTGTGCAGCGCAGGCGCAGTTAAAAATCAAATAAGCGCGGCAATTTCGAACAGCTATCATTTTCGTTACAATATGGCTGTCGGAAATACAACCATTTGCATATCAAGTTACAAATAATCATTTGAAGAGTATTTATTACAGATTATATTAATTTTGAGAGGAAATGATAATGGCTCTGACTGGATTTGAATCCACAACATCCTTGTTACAAGTTATTGCGAGCAGTATAAGCCAAATAAACACAACCTTCCCGTGTATATTAGTATCTTCCTTCTACCGATTCAACTAATTATCTGTTGTATACCTAATATTAGGTTAGATTGAATTAAATAATGCTAATAGAGAGTAATTATATAAGTGATAGACAGATAAACGTTATATAACAAAATTCAAATACATATAAAAGCTTTTCGGAAGTAGAGTTAATAAGAAAGACACAGTGTAGACTTTATTATGAATGCAACTTCATTTTATATCTGTTAGCATTGCCGTTTTGTTAAATTACGTTAAATGAGGTTAGGATAACTTTGGTGAGCTTGGGCTAATTTGCTGTGTTAGGTACAGTCTAGTTCATTTTGGGCGATTTGGCTGTATTCAAAGAAGAAAATGTATAAAATGCGTTCGGAATCAAGAAAAAGTTGATCCCTTAGAAAAAAAGTGTAGTAAATATGATCTAACTCGAACTAACGAGGCGGTCACTTGAAACAAATTTGATAAGTTGACCACCTGCTTCATCGAGAGCAATTTATAAACGATATTAATGAATGTGTGCTTCACTTTTCACAAAATATAAATATAATTAAAATATAATTATAAATATTTAAACAAATTTAACAACGTTGTATATTTAAAATTTCACCAAAATGTAGAGATTAGCATACTTTTTTCCTTCATAAATAAATTTACTTTATACCAAAAAAATTTCCACCTAAATCGAAATTACTATATATTATTCCCCAGTTACTATATATAATACCGCGTTTCCTTCATCTAAAGAATTCCGCCTGAAAAACTTCGTAGCGCTCTGTTATTTCAGCGTTATGAAAGTTTTCTTGTAATATTCCCGCGTCGCGTCGTGATTCAAAAGTTAGAAAAGTTGTGCAAACACATTTAAATTATAAATTATAATATTCTTTCCTTGCCACAATCCTAATCGATTAACTACAACACATCGGCAAAGATCAAGTTCCTGCGCATAGGTTGGTGCTCTCTCGGATCGATGCATCCTCGCACTTGAATGTACGTGAATAATTTAGCATCCATCAGCCGACGTCATTCGATGGTCACGCTTATTATCAAATTGATAGTTTTCACTGCGTGGCTGCGTGAAAACGTAAAAACACAGCGCAACATCGAAACGGCCAGTAACGACACATTAAAACATGTCTGAAACTGCGTTGACTTCATGCATCATGCATGTGAAGTAGTATTTTCACTTTAAGCGAACGCGTTTTTATGACACAACATCAGCTCCACCAGCAGGGTGTAATACATATTTAATTTGTATGTTCGGTGGCTTAGCCAAATGACTATTTTGACGGCAGGCATAAAGCTTAGCGGGGCTTTTATCTACCTCTAGTTAATTGGATTTAATTTATCAGGTTGAATTTACCAGACGGTGGTGCAATCGGTCGATTGTAATTAGACTGTCTCTAAAAATACAATTACAAAGCATTCTGTACATTTTGTGGTAATTACGCTTTGTGAATTGTGGTTATGTATTTATTTTCTTCGCCTAGTAGTGTGAATAATGAAGTAATTACCTATCTCAAGGTTAAGTGACGTGGCAGAAAACAAGGTTAAGAAGATTATTTTTTAATATGTGATTTTTTTCAAGGAATCGATATTCCAAGCATACTTTTATTTATTTTATATTTATTGACTTTTAATTTGCTGGTTTAGTACTTCTTCTTCTTCTGCTTCTTCGGCCTTTTCGGAGTATTCTTGTTTCGTTCTTTCACACTATGTGGTCGTTCCATTCGAGTTTTCGGTTTTCGCACCATTGCACAATGTCTTCTATGTTGTTGCAAGCTCTTATGTTTTCATTCTTTATCCGGTCTTGAAGAGTTTTGTCCTCTGTTTCTCAGAATTTTCATTTCTGCTGTTCTGAGTAGGTGTCGTGTTTGCACGTGTTTCGGCTGAGTACGTCAGGATGGGTCTAACTACTGCCTATAACTAACTCTAACTAACATGCGTATTGTTCCATATCGTATTTCTTAGACATCCTGCTACCATGTTTGTGCCCAAATATCACTCACTTGTTATATGATTTGTCCATCTACTTCCAATTTTCACCTTATCGCGAGTGGTGCTATGAAAACGAACTTGGTCTTATCTGTAGCTATCTCCATATTGAACGTTTTGCTGGCAGTGTTAAACTGGTGGATCATTCGTTGAAGGTTATCTTCGGTGTCTGATATTAACACGGCATTATCCGCATGGCATACGACCTTCAATTCATTCTCTCCCATTTTGTATCCTCTGCACTTTCGGACACTGATGATTATTTGTTCCATGATGAGCTTAAATAGTGTCGAGCTACTAAATAGTTTAGTACTTACGCTGTAAATAACCTCGGTATCCAATTCATGTTTAAATATAATTCAGACATGCTGATTCCTAATATGCAACTCGTTCGTCTCAAGTAGGTACCATTTTGAAAATGTCTGATATTAATAATGTATAAGGGTCTAACATTGTATCAAGCTAAACATAGACGATAAGTTAAAATACAGCGCATATATTGCATGAAATAATACACATTTTCTCACAAGTATGCGAAATTAGTGTACCCTGTGAGTTGCCTGCGCCCTGTAGCCTATATGTTGCTATGAACACATTTCCTTTCATGCTTGCTTAAAACTAGAAGTTCTACCTCTACCCTAGGAATTCTATGTAGGAAATATTACTAATCAGCATTTTCTATATTAAAGCTATCGTAAACAACACAAAACTCCGAATATACAACACATATGTGAAATCTGTCTTCTTTTATGGATGTGAAACGTAGAAGACGACCCAGCATAATACGCACCCTTTCAAAACTTTTATGAATAAACATCTGAGGGACATCCTAAGGATATTCTGGCCACGAACCATCTTCAATACTAATCTTTTAAAAGAGACGAAACAAGAACCAGTCGCCAACGAAATTCTTTTAAGGAAGTGGGCCAGGGTAGGGCACACTCTTCGTCGTGCAGTGACAAACATCGTCAGACAAGCCCTGGATTGTAACCCCTAAGGTAAACGTTCATGTGGGTGACCGAAAACCACGTGGCCTAGAACCGTCATAAAGGAGACAGAGGACGCTGGGAAGAAATGGGACGAGATCAAAGCGTTGGCACAGAACCGAGTCAGATGGCGCACCTTTGTTTCGGCTCTATGTTCCACATGAATAAGGAGGCTTGTTGATGATGATTATTAAAAATGGTAATTTATATTAATAAATAACTTTTTTTTCATTATTATATTAATATTCATCAAATTTAAGAAATAACTTTACTATTTTTCATGCCAAACAATTTCAATATTAAACAGATCAACTTAAATTTGTTAAATTTGTTTAAGTTATTACTGTTGCCCGAACCCAATGACACAGACGTTTTTCTTGGATCGACGAAAATTCACCGCTGTACAATCACCGTCGTAAATTCACCGCGATAAGAAAAATCACCGCGCGTTAAATAACTGCGAGTAAATTCACCGAAACGAAAAATCCCTGCTCTCCGTATCTCTTTAATAACAAATGCCCCTAAACGAGCAACTTCTTCTGTCCTGTATGAGTTTCAATCATTGTTAAGAAATATCTCGTAATTCATTAGCTAAAAAGTTCAATCAAAACGGTTTAATAACCCATGAGACACATTCACGAATGTGCAGAGGAAATGCTGAGCAATTAACTTCTTAACGCTTATTGTTACTTCGGTGAGGAACACGGGCATCAAAATGTTCTGTATATATACTCATATTTCACAGCTGATTTGTTTTCATTACGATTATACGATAATATCATATGAATCTGATTGTCTTAACTTGGACACTTTCGTTTTAGACATCAATTTCATTTAAATTAATTATATAATCACGTAATACTTTTATTTACGGAATAATATCCGCTATAGGCGCTATGCCCTAGGGCACCACCCAATCCCCGCGGTGAGTTTTCGCGCTGTGAATTTTCGTACTGGTCAATATACCAGCGGTGATTGTTCCGCGGTGATTTTACTGCGGTGAATTTACTGGCTCCCGTTTTTCTTTACCTCTTTCAATTTCTATTTCCATTAATTTTTCGCATTAAAAAAATAAATATAATTATTTATTCTCTAGTATACATCATTTCAATAGAATCCTTGCAATTTTCCATCAAAAGAATTTTAAAGGGTACTTGGACCTTTTCATGTTCGCTGAACATCATACATTCATATATTAATTTAAATTAGCATAGAGTGCTTAAAATCTCAAAGTGTATACATTTTCCCAGTTTGCACGGATAGAAAATTCGAAGAGCACATCTGTGTAAATAACACTCGTAAATCTCAAAAGGATTATTTAATTATGGTGTGAATTTTTTAAGAGAAAACGGCATTATCGTTAATTAATATCTTGAAAATCTTGAATTTTAAATGAATGAATTTTATAATCAAACTAACAATTGAAAACGTATTTTATGTTGTTTTATAAATAATATTTGTATATATTATGCTTGTTGACTAGAGCATGACATAACACACAATTCCGTTGAATGTTCATTAACATACCGTTTATTTGCATATTATTATAGTACTGTATTTACTTGTTTTATTGACAATTCTGGGAATATTTTCTAGAAATATATGAAATAAATTTATGCAGGTTTAATTAATAATAAAATTAAAACAATAACCATAATCACCTCAAAAAAGTATATATTTTAATATTAATGTATTAATCGAATTATTAGTCTGAGATAGACGTCACCAAAAATCGAAACCTCCCCTGCCCACATTCAACAAACGAGAGTAAGCGGTATATAAAAGTTTATTCGAGCCACCGGCGCTTTTAGGGATTTTGGTACGAAGTGATATTGGGGTTGGTAGTACCGACGCACGCTTAAGTCGCGAATGCGCAGCAACCAACCCCTACCCTATCTGTCATATTGGCCCTTCTTGTGCCGAACCTTTGTAAATAAAGTTAGTTTTTATCCAGCATTGCACCGAGTAAGTACGTTTTTAACCTCTCCTGTCGAGGTGTCCCGAACCCAGTTTTTCGTATTTTTTACGTGTTTATTCCGCTGGTGAACTCGCCAAAGCTCTTTAGATGGGGCTCCGCGACCTTACAAATCTCGGGGTAATAATTTAAGACAAGCCCCTTACGCGCATTTACAAGTTTTATAATTAAATTAAAAAAAAATCACAGTTCATTACGTGCGTTTTTTTTACACCCTTGCCATTACTTCGTGGTGCGATAATGACAATAAAAGTATTATTAAGTTACTGCGATAATAAATATACGACATGTGATAAAAATTAAAATTACTTCGAAGTGAAGTAATTAACCTCACATACTCGCGCGTGATGATGAATCACGATATATTTTAACTTGGTTATTTTAATCATACATCACATTGGATTATGGTGCACGCACGCAATTCATTTTAATGGTGATTAATTAAATTTCTGGTATTCTCATCCTTTACACTTCATCCTGGCACTCCTTCATCTTTGCTTGCTTTCAGGTAATGCGTGGGAGTTCCGTAAAATATGCGATTAAAATGCGGACAATTCTCCCACGTAAATGTTGTAATTTTGTTAATGAACATTCCATGCATTCGTGACACAATGCGCGTTGAGTATGGATTCTACACGAGACTAATTTGGCTCAACCAGAATTCAAAGAGAGCTCAACAGAGCGCATCCTTCCTTGTTGGATGGTATGTGGAAATTGTACTCGTATGTACTCGTATGTGGAAGTGGTCTGAAGGCATCATTTGCTAACTCAGCTACGATTCTGCAGGGTGTAATTAACTCTACAAGTTCTCGCTTAACACACACACACACACACACATTGGTTAAATTATTTTATTGTTAGTGTTTCAAAGGGTATATGCACTGGTGTCTTGTTGCAACTTTAATTTAGCAAAACTGCTGCATATATGAATACATTTAAAATTTGTAGCGATACTTTACCAACAAATTTAGCAAAAGAATGTTAACTTACCCGAACGTAACAGAACCATTAAAGATATTAATCTCGCGATGTGTTTAAGCGTTAAACACATTTGGAAAAAATAATCTTGAATATATAAGTAAAGTAAGTAAATAAGTAAAGTGAACACGCCTAAATACGTTTTTCTCTTACAATTTAGTGAAACTTTCCAAAAAATTTCTGAAATCGCATTATACTGTAGATACAATAAAGAAACCACCTTCCGATGTATTTAGGCGAATAAACACATGGAAAAATAATACGTTTTGCCGGAATTAAGGCGTGAAAGCACATCTAAACGTGCCTCATATATTAATGCATTGTTTTCCTATTAGATTTTCGCGAACCTTTTCTAAACTTTCAGAAATCGTATGCTAACTGACGAATCATTAATGGTACCAACCTATCAATATATTTAAGGGTTTAAACACATCGGAAAATATTCATTTATGGCGGAAATAAATCAGTTGAGCATGATTTTCTCTTGTATTTTATGAGCATTAAGGGAAATATTTAGGAAATTAATAATATTGCGTTCTAACTTTCGAACACTTCCTTTTTATCATGTTTTTCTCTTAGAATTTAGCGAAACTTTTCCACTATATCAGATATCGCATTCTAACTTTCAAACTTATATGTTTAAACACACCGGGAAAATGTTGAAATAAGCAGTTTAGGCAGATCTCTCAAATATTACCTATTTTCTCGTAAATTTGAGCGAAACTTTCCGAAGATATCCGATATCTCATACTACCTTTCAGTTTTACCAGTTTAAATCAAGTATTATCAATATAATTATCTTAATTTACCAATTTGACCTTTAAAAGTACATATAACATCACATGTCTAGACATTTCTAAACATTTGCTTAATATTAAATTATAAACCAACCCCAAGCTCCCTATAATTTTCCCAAAACATTTAGCTAAACCTTTAGATTCATATACTTATTCATCCCTACAAAGATCAAACTTTGCTAAATCTTCTTACATTTATTTTCCCAATAGTGGTTCTCTCAATAAACAACTTAATGAATTTTATATAGTTACTCTCCAGAACATTTTCATTGAGGATGTTTTGATCCAAAAACTCGTATTTCCTCTAATCGGATTTGTGTATTTTTCCTTCAGCGGTCTCGACTTATTTTCGTATTCCCCTTGCATCACGTTGATTTTAGAAAGGCATCGAGAGTCGAAGGAGTTTTCTGATTTTTCCTTTCAAACTCACGACTTGCCTTGAACAACTAAAAATTCGATACACAGACCAGCGTCATCTAGAAACAGAATTCGTCAAAAATCTTCTCGTAGTTTCTCCATTTTTTACTTCAATTCACTGACTGGGGCAAAAGTTTGATGCTGGGGGAGTTGCGAAAGAAGTGAGTTAAGGAAGGTAGACCAGAATAAAAGTTGAATATTGAACTTGATTTGCCATTTTCTAGTTTGCCACACTTTCGCACAACTTTCCGATTTTCGCTGTGCGCACATCTGCATTTCGATTTTGCTCTTGAGGCATTATCTCGAGTTGCTTTGTTATATTGCGTAGTTTTGCGCGACGATTTTGAATACGGGCGTCGCGGTCGTGGTGCAAAAAGTGGAGATAAATGAAGCCTCCGAGGACACATGAGGCAGTTTGCAAATTGAGCGATTTCGTGCTCAAGTAACCATTTCGACAAACGTTGTGCACCGAAAACTGACAGCGTTGCATTATAATTGTGTCCTTGCTGCTTTTTCCTGTCGTTGGCGTCGTCATTATGTGCAATTACGCAAAAAAGTGCAAATAGAGATGAATTATCTAGGTAAATCAGTTTTGTTGAAATTTTCAGAGTAATTTAACGGGTAATTTTCGGTAATTTAGTTAGGAATGGCGTTGTTTAGCAAAAATAAGGAATTTACGTTGAGAAGCAATGGCGGTTAATCATATTTGTTATGAACCGATGCCTCTGGGAAGTTTCAATCACCAAGCAACTGATAATGCCACAACTTGAAGTTTTTAATGATTCGGGACGTCTTAGGTGGAATTTTTCATATTTTTTATGTACGTCTCTAATCTAATAATCTCTGGGCCATTAAGAATTAAATATACGAATACGACAAACTCAAGATGCCCAGAGATTGAAGTGGTTGACGCGACGGGC
>JAODAC010046515.1:0-10626 GCA_027575185.1 Mimaenictus wilsoni
TCCTTTCACTGAAAATTCACCTATCAAATTCAAAACTCCTGAAAACACACTACTACGAACATACAAAAACATGTAAAACTAAGACTGTAATGGTCGATAGCCGTTAAAATATATCTATCTATCAATCATATAGAAACGAAAAGATTCAAAATAATATCTTAATTTAAACATGATTATTGATGCGATCACCGATCTAACAACGTTTATGTATTGTTTTATAATCCTCATGCTCATAAAATAACCTTCTTCCTATAACATCCTTCAGAGAGTTAAGTTATAAGACCAATCGTGCCTAATCAGTAAAATCATAAATATTTTATCGTGTCTTCATAAAACGTTAATTGAAATCAAGGAAAATTGAAATCAGCAAAGAAGAACAAGGTTAAGTCATAAAATTTCAAATTGAAAGTTCAATGTTAATGATTAACTCATCCGTGTACATCAATTTCAATTAGTTACTTATCACGATTCCTCTTTAATGATTACTTTAATTCATGTCATTCCCATTTTATGGTATTAATCATCATAATCAATGGAGAAATAAATGTATATGTTTTATAATTAATTACTTAATAGGCAAGGTTTCTACTCCTGTTGTGTAATGTATACATTATATTAATATTGTCGATTAAGGTATGATCTGTCAAACCTACGACTGATCATAACAGTACTGGTAGATGATGTAGTTCTGGGTAAGCAAGCTATATAATGGATTCATAGTAGTTTCACGGCTGAGGCCGGCGTCGTGCACCGATGTGTTGGTAGTAGGTCGTGAGTTTGTTATTTACTGCGCGCGCACGCCACGCCGCAGCCAGCAACTGCGACCTACGTGGTGCATGCGCGAATCGTACCTAGCGGGCTGATGCACTTGCACATAAGCTTGAAATGTTGACAGCAAATGCACCGATAACAGAAAGAAAAATCTACTCGTTATTATTTTACATATTTGGTTGTAGAAAAAGATTAGTGTACTACTCGCATGCAATGCACATTGTTTAGAACTCCTCAAATGAGATTGGAAAGAAAGTTTCACTGATTCAAATACTCATTTTCTATTCAAATTGTCAATTATGTATGTTCTCCACTTCATTCACAAAACTTTCATTCAAATCCTAGGCGGACAATTCATGCACGCCCTTTGTAAAAAAAGTACATTAATGTACCACTGCTGACACTGTTACTCTTAAATTTGATAAATATTAAGTGATATATCGCATTTCACTATATTCAATTTCAATTGTTTAAGGCGGACAATTCGTACTCGCCACTTCTAAATTTTGGTAACTAATCCGCAAAATTGCACTTTTTGAAATTAAATTGAATACATTATGTGACAGCCGACCAATTCGATTTCTAATGACCATCAATGTTGTCCATATCAAAATGCTAAAAACGGCACCTCCGATTTTTCCGATTATTTTCTTGAAAACGCCATATCCAGGTAACTAATAATCGTAGTAACTTGAGCATAACCTTAATCGATTCAGCGATAACCAAATTAGTTTACGGTGGCAGTTTTAAAATCTATCAACTAGGGGAGAAACTGTGGAAGTTAAAGTACACCCAAGAATTTAAAAAATGATAAAGTCTCCACTTTGGAAGGCTATATCTCGGAAACTATATCAGTTATTGCTTCGATATTATGTGAGAATGAGCAGAAACTATCTAAGATCATACCTTCTGAGTGTCATCCCGATCAGAGCTAGTCAAAATATTGGTCCAAAATTGCATTATGACAGTGGATGTAGCTAAATAATGGGATCATAGTAGTTTCACGGCTGAGGCCGGCGTCGTGCACCGATGTGCTGGTAGTAGACCGTGAGTTTGTTATTTGCTGCGCGTGCACGCCACGCCGCAGCCAGCAACTGCGACCTACGCAGTGCATGCGCGAATCATACCTAGCGGGCTGATGCACTCGCTCTAACCTTGAAATGTTGACAGCAAATTCACCGATAACAGAAAGACGTATCTACTCGTTATTATTTTACATATAATTATTGTAGAAAAAGAAGAGTGTACTACTCGCATGTAATGCACGTTGTTTACTCGTATTACACAACTTGCCATATTCGTAAACAATATATGGCATTACATGCTCGTATATATTGTACAATATACTGTTTATGACTCTACTACTGTATTATGACTCATTGTTAAATAATTACATTGCAACACTTGATTAAATTGTGGGCAATTAAATAGTGAACAGCATTTTTCTAGTATGACTGTATTCCAGTTCCAATCATTTACCGCTTGGAATGTCAACAATTTGACATTTAAATACTCGCAATTACAGTCTGATTAATCACAGTCTGCAAGTGCGCAGTAGAAAGAAAAAATGACGCACTTCTAATGCCTACGATATTTCTAAGCATATCCACACAACTGGCGATCTTTCATCGTGTTGTTAATTTCAATTTTTCTTTTTGCATTGTGGAATGTCGATGTCGGTTGGTCGTACTCACTGCCAAGCGCGTTATTAATGTGATTATCGTTCCCGTGCCGGTGCAGCCTGACCGCCACAGGGATAACGAATATAAAATTGTACAAGATAGATATATAGAAGATTGAGGCTAGAGGTGGTAGCTATGGATGGAATTCATACAAGCGCGACTTAGAAGTACGTGGAAGTTGGCAAACCAGCACGTAACCAGCGCGAGCAGGCAGCTTCGTGCAGAATGTGGAATATAGAATAGCGACTGACATTTAAGTGGTTTTCCTAGTAAATTGCAGCAAAGTGTGGAGAGACCATCAGCGAGCATACACGTAGTCGTAGTGTATGCTCAGCTAATGCTAACGTTTTAGAATAATGAAGAAAAACCTACACAATTTCGTAATGTATAAATTTCAAGGTATAATATTATGAAACGTTGTATTTCCTGATGGAACTGCCATCTGTGTTTTGATAGTGTTAAAAATGATAGTTTCGATTATATATTCTGGTTTTAATATTATTTTTCTATTTCTGTTGTGTAATATGCACATTTCTGTATCGATTTTGATTAAGTAATGAATACATATCCCTATGGGCGTTCATAACCGTACTTGTAAAAGACGTAGTCTAGGAAGTTATTATTTAATTATTTATTTCTCATATGTTATGTGAACAAACAAAGATATGTATTGAGAAGGAAGCAGGAAGATATGTATGGGCAGGGGTTATGCCAATAAAAGTTGATTGACTCCATATTACTGACTACTGACTCCATATTTTGTGAGGATTAAGGATGTCAAAAAAAATAATCCAAATTTGATTATTATCGATTGTGAAGGGCGATAGTAATAATTTATTATCGATATCTGGAATCCTGATAATAATCGGCTTAATCGATGATTCCATTTGCGATTATTTTCAATCTTTTGAATTTTCTATAATTTTGGAACAGTGCTGCCATCTGTTAGTGATGATTTAAAGTTTGTAGAATCTGTAAATTTATTTTAGGTGAACGTCACGCTTTCACACAGTCTGCAGCACATGTTATGTAAGTAGTTTTATCACAATAACATTGTGTATAATGCTGCAGATTTTTCCAACATGTATTTATGTAATAAATACTAAATTCGATTAATTAATTAATATATTTTAGATATCTAAAAGTTGTTTTATAATTATTGAAATAATCATACCATATTGAATTAATTGTAAGAGGCATTCTACTGTTTATTTAAAAATTTCCGTTAAAACTGTATTTAAATCAACGGTACTGAATTTATAGTCGAAAAATTCGTGTTAAATCAAGACAATTCGATTATTTCTGAAAATAATCGAATCATCGAAACTAATCGTACCTTCGAGAATAATCCTTTGAACAAGAATAATCAAGTTATCGAAAAAAATCGCCAGCAATAATACACTCATTGTTATAAACCGACGGAGCGCACAATATTTATCATGGGAATAGCTATGATTTTGTCGTTATGTGATGTTATTTAGAGTCGGTTTTGAGACATTTCCTCAGAAATTCGCTTTTACAATAAATTTAAAAAAAAATTGGTCCAAAATTGCATTGTGACAGTGGATATTTTTCAAAATATCGACAAAATCGACCCCCATATATACACTAGTGGCACTGCTACTCTTAGATTTGATTAATATTAAGTGATATATCGCATTTTACTACATTAAATTTTAATTGTCTAAAGCGGACAATTCGTACACTCCCCTTGTAAATCTTGATAACGGATACGAAAAATTGCGGTTTTTCGAAATTAAACTGAATACATTATGAGGCAACCAACCAATTTCATTTGTAATGACTATCAATGTTGTCGTTAAATTTAAAATATACATCGTTTCATACACAGCATGTGCTAACAAGAACCATTTAAGAGAAACGTAAACTTTTCTAATCGTGATAACACGCCGTTATTACGTGATTTTACCAGCGCACTTTTCCCCCCAGCGTAGTTCAAATTTAATAACTTTTTGCATGACTTACCAACCGACTTTCTTCTATACCAATTGACGATACCAATAACGAATTGCAGCGCTGTAATTTTTCTCTCGCAAAAAACGCAGCTTTACCTGTGCCAATCAAGCGTAAACGCCGTAGAAACTCGCTAACAAAAACAGTGTGCTCATCATCAAACTGCCGCAGCAGTCGGAATCGTATAAAACATGAAACGCAGAGCTATTAAAACGTGAATGCGTTTTGTGCGCAGTTTTGCGGATGTTCATTCGAGAGTCATACGCGTATAATTAAACTCGAGTGAAATGCAATATATTTATTCTCTCGCCGCACGAAAATGGAAAACTTGATGAGGCTGTTTACGAGGTAAAAGTACTCAATTCTTTCATTTCGATTGGATTTTCATAAAATTAAAATGTTAATAAAACGTTTACACGTTATTGGGTATCAGCTTAATTGAATTTAACTGATTTCTGTGGTGTAATTTCTCGACAATTGTTCCTACTAATTGAATTTGATATAAGCGATTTACTTTCACACCTTAAATATTCAAGTTTATAGAGTGTAAAATATAAAATCGGAGAGACATAAACGATGAACAGACATTTAGTTCCGAACTTTCATCTCAAATTCAGGCGAACAATAAATGTGATTACAATGGATTTGCTTGAAGTTGGTTTTGGGCATTTAAATATTAAACGAAAGGGAAAAAAGGACCATAACTCCTAAACTAATAATCGTAGAAACTTGCAATTATTCTTAATCAATTCAGCGTTATTGAATTAATAAGTTTTCGCGCCTAGTATTGATCAAAGGAGGTTTAGAATATTTTTTTCCGTATCAAAATGTTAAAAATGCACATTTTGATGTGAAAACACGATTTTTGTCACTGTTTTACAAGTTTAATAGATAAATCGTATTATGTACATTTCGCGACGATGCCTAACGGCGAAATGTACATCGTACATCGTATCGTAAAATATCAACATGTTTTACCAACAACCTTCAGTCCTCTCCATTAATTAGTTAAAAATGCACCTCTGATTTTTCTAATTTTTTTCTTTAAAACGCAATATCGTGGAAACTACTAATCGTAGCGACTTGCGCTTTGTCTTAATCGGTTCAACGATAACCAAGTTAGTTACTACAGGAGCAGTTTTAGAATCTAACTACTAGGGGAGAAACTGTGGGGGTTAAAGGGGCCCCAAGAAGTTGAAAAATGATTAAGTCTCCAATTTGGAAGGCTATATCTCGGAAACTATACAAGCTACATACCGTATATTTTGCGAGAACACGCAAAAAACTATCTAAGATAATACCCTGTGAGTTTCATCCCGATCGGAGTTAGTCATAAAATTGGTCCAAATTTGCATGTCTAAATTGGATATTTTTGAATATATCTCGAAATCGACATAATCGACCCCCATATATTATGGCATTTTCTGAATCAGCGCGTTCCGCTCTATAAGATAACATAGTTTGAAATCTATCTGAGAATAAATAGAAAATTATGACAATATAATGATATTTCGTCAAGGGGTAAGCTCTAAAAAATTCTCAAAATCTTAAAATCAAAATATCTCGAGAACGACATAATCGACACCCAAATATTGTTACATATTTGAAATCAGCGTGTTTTTTTCTTTCAGAAATGTGCACTCATTGGTTTCAGAAAGTTGATTTAGAACAATTTAATTTTACATGGGCTTTTATGGGAAAGGAGAAAAAAGGGTCATAACTCCTAAACTAATAATCGTATAAACTTGAGCTTATTCTTAATCGATTCAGCATTATCGAATTAATAATATTTATCACTCCCACTATTGGTGACAGGAGGGTTGGAATAATTTTTGCCATATCGAAAAGCCTAAGACTGCAGCTCTCTTTTTTCTATTTTTTTCTTTAAAACGCCATATCTTGGAAAATAAAAATCGTAGCGACTTGCGCTTCATCTTAATCGATTTAGCGATAATCAAGTTACTTATTCCTAGGGCGGTTTTAAAATCTAACCACTAGGGGGTAAACTATGGGGGTTAAAGTGGACCCAAGAATTTGAAAAATGATGAAGTCTCCTCTTTGGATGGTTTTCTCTCGGAAACTATATTCACATCTTAAATATTCAAGTTTATAGAGTGTAAACAATAAATTGGGAGAGACATAAACAATGAATAGACATTTAGTTTCGAACTTTCATCTCAAATTCAGGCGAACAATAAATGTGATTACAATGGGCTTGCTTTAAATCTTCCAGCTTGAATTACGAAGAGAAAAAAATAACAATTCCAATTAAGCGCACTTATAGCACCGCAAATTGCACGCCATAATAATACTCATTATATTGCAAATAGGATCCTCTCAGTGATTTATTTTCGCTTTTACTCAATCTGCTTTAATATTTATTTCTTTGAATTTCACACCAAATTGAGCAACGGAAACGCTTTCCACTAATTCGTTTCTCTTTTTTCTCCTCTCCGGTTATGTCTAATACTTTTTCGATTATATTGAAAGGAACTTTTGGCGTGAAAACAACCAAAATCCACATTAAGAGAGGAATTGTTCGCTTTTCTTCCGGGACGTTCGTTTTTTTTTTCTCGCTTTCTTTCGGATCGAGTGTTTTCTGTGGTAAATGCGGACGGAGCGAGAGTAAATCGTCGAATGAAGGCGATGGGGACGCGAATTAAATTGATTGAATTACATTCGTAATTTGCCCAAACTGCCGGCCATTGTTAACGCGGATAATGAATGCGGAATAAACGGGCACATATAAAAGAAAGGAGGAGGAACGTACCGCATATTGAACAGTTTTGTTACGTTTTACACTGCGCTTGTTTTGAGCTGAATTGGCTAGCTCTGTACACTCTAGAGTGTATTATTTTAATCAAAAACGAAAAACCAAGAAGTTTTTCTAAAGTTTATTGAACTTGCTTCAATATGACGTCGAATATTTTTGAAGAAAATGTAAAAATTTCATATTTTCACATAGTTTTAAATTTATTGTACAATTTTGACATGAAATTTCGACTTAAAAATACGAAAATACTAAAAAGCAATTGACGTCATATTCTGGAGAATTTAATTACCTATATTTTGAGCTGACATTCGATCAAATCGGTGCAGTAGAATTTTCTCAATCGTGTACGCAAAATAAAAAATGTTGTGAATCAGATGTAGTTTTGTACTGCGCTTATTTTTAACTGAATTTCTCAGCTGCGCACACTCTAGCGTCTACTATTTTGGTCAAAATTGAAAATCCAAAAAGTTTTTGCTAAGTTTATAAAACTAACTTGAATATGACGTCGAGTATTTTCAAAGAAATTTGTGCATTTTCACATACAAATCGACTTAAAAAATGCGAAAAAAATGTAAATATATATTAAAAAAAAAACAATTGACGTCATATTCTAGAGAATTTAATCCTATATAAGATAAGGTTTTACTCAGCCAAATTGCTTGAGTAGAATTGCCTCAATCGTGCACGTAAAATAAAAAAAAACATGCTTCAAGAAAACAGTTTTTCATCTCGGTAGTTTTAAACTGAAGTACTCAACTGCGTACATTCTAGCGTCTACTATTTTAATCAAAAATGAAAATCCAAAAAGTTTTTGCTAAGTTTATAAAAGCAACTTGAATGTGACGTCGAGTATTTTCAAAAATGAATGTTTAAATTGTATATTTGTAGCCAGTTTTAAATTTATTGTGCATATTCATATAAAAATCGACTTAAAAATACGAAAAAAAAAATGTAAATGTATATATTAAGAAAAAAACAATTGACGTCATATTCTAGAGAATTTAATTCTATATAAGATAAGGTTTTACTCAGCCAAATTGCTTGAGTAGAATTGCCTCTATCGTGTACGTAAAATAAAAAACCATGCTTCAAGAAAACACAGTTTTTCACCTCGGTAGTTTTGAACTGAAGTACTCAGCTGCGTACACTCTAGCCTCTACTATTTTGATCAAAAATAAAATCCAAAAAGTTTTTGCTAAGTTTATAAAAGCAGCTTGAATATGACGTCGAGTATTTTCAAAAAAATATGTTCAAATTGTATATATGTAGACAGCTTTAAATTTATTGTACATTTTCAAATAAAAATCGACTTAAAATTGCGAAAAAAATGTAAATATATATATATAACAAAAAACAATTGACGTCATATTCTAGAGAATTTAATTCTATATAAGATAAGGTTTTACTCAGCCAAAGTGCTAGAGTAGAATTGCCTCAATCGTGTACGTAAAATAAAAAACCATGCTTCAAGAAAACACAGTTTTCCACCTCGGTAGTTTTTAACTGAAGTACTCAACTGCGTACACTCTAGTGTCTACTATTTTGATCAAAAATAAAAATCCAAAGAGTGTTTGCTAAGTTTATAAAACTAACTTGAATATGACGTCGAGTATTCTCAAAAAAAAAAGTTCAAATTGTATATATGTAGACAGCTTTAAATTTATTGTGTATATTCAAAAAAAAATCGAAATAAAATAGAGAAAAAAATGTAAATATATATATATATATATATATATATATATATATATTACAAAAAACAATTGACGTTATATTCTAGAGAATTTAATTCTATATAAGATAAGGTTTTACCCAGCCAAATTGCTTGAGTAGAATTGCCTCAATCGTGTACGCAAAATCCAAAACGGTGCTTCGAGAAAACAGCCTCGGTTGTTTTGGACAAAAACGAAAATACAAAAAGCCATAAATGAGGTTCCCCGTTAATAGTTCCCAAAGTTAATTAAGCGTAGACGTACGTCATATAATTCCATTTTAATTATACTGTAAAACGTTATCCACGTTTGTACTATTTAAATTAACCGAAATATTAACGCATGTTTACATCGTACCTGTCACTATTCACATCCAATGTATGGACTAAAATACAATTCGGCCTCTAGTATATTAATTAATTTCATATTTAATTAAAACCTTTTCTCGCCCTTAGTTTTCGTCATTTATTATACTTTATTTTCAATTTTTAAAGACTTTGATCGATACTTTTTTGCTTCCTTCATCGTAAATTCCCAGTCGGATGGAAATTGTTACTTAATCATTTCCTGTTTTCTCGTTGAAATTTATTTCCTCTCACATTTAATAAAGAAAATAACTCCGGCAAACAGAACACAAATAAAAGAAGGTTAAATATATCTATGAACTCGGTAACACCAAACTCGTTGCGTCTGTAACGGTAACGATGACAAGTGACAAGTAAATGTAACAAGTCCAGAATGATCACCACTAGGGCAGAGTTATGACCGTGCTTCCTGCGTTGATATATGCGTACGGGATATTCCCACTTTTCCAACATCGCACGCAGCCGACTTCTTCGCCCAGAAATTCCCTACAGTTTCTGTCATTTCTCAAAACAGCCTCATCTCTCAGCACACTTTGTGCGTCTATCTATGACTCCGGCGACTGTCTCCTCCCGTAATTTCCTGATAACTTGTCTTCATCTCTCCCTTGCCTCATTTTCCGCCGTCTTATGCGAAAGTCACGCCACGAATGAATGCGAAATGCGGTGCATACTTTTGCTACGCATATTTATACACTCGCAGCGTTGAGGGAATCGCATAAATCACAGGCGCTGCGTACATGAAAAAACTCTCTAGACATCAATTACTTACCTATTGTATTCTGTTTGTATTCCGACAGCGTATTATCTTTGAATTACTCAAAGTCATAAGCGCATATATCATTTTGCAGATTTGCTATTTCGGTCAGGGTCTTTAGCTTTCAATTAAGCAAAGACAATCCAACTTAATTTTATCTGATCGTTAATCAAAGACTTGAATTATTTCCGGAATAATTTAATATTACCAGAACCTCAACAAGGTTTATAATTTGCTCTGAGGTTGATGAAATTCAGAGATTACTAAATTTTAAATCATTTACAATCAGTTGAAAACAAGCGCTTTTCATTTTCTATATGTGTTCGCGTTTATTCCTCATTATACGAGTTAAGAATGGCCTGCAAATTGGGCAAAAGTACACACCTTCAAGTCTATATGTGCAGTATTTACGAAGTTATATTCTTATAAAGCTCATTCGCAACAGTTGTATTCTTATCTTTAACTGAACACGTGTTATTCTTGAAACATCGTTTTTTGATTTTGCGTACACGATTGAGAAAATAACATAATAACAAAGGTAAAAACTCTAAAAATAGGATATAAAATGGGTGGTATAATTCATAATATTATATGCTAC
>JAODAC010046537.1:0-10617 GCA_027575185.1 Mimaenictus wilsoni
ACTTGGTGTGGATCTTTCCAGTTTCAGAAGGTCTTTGAGAAACCAAGTCTGTTCCTTCTCAATAATCTCCCATTCTCTCATGCCCCATACTTCAACACCATACATCAGCATTGGCTTCACACCATACTCTCAGTGCAGTGTCCCAGTTATCCCCCCATACATTCTCCCATTTCCGCTTAATCCTGCCCCATGCGCTCCCTGCTCTGCCTTGCATCCATCTGACATGCCCATTCCATTTTCCATTGTACATAAACAGATATCCTAGATATTTGAAAACATACACTCTCTCAATTTCCTCCCTCTTCCATTCCAGCCTTTCAATTCTCTGACGTCCTCCTGCATTTTTACTAAACGACTCCAAAGTTCCTTGAAGGAGTAATGTAATATCATATCTTTCCTGATTTAGCGTAATTGGTCATAACTTGTTGACTCCCAGAAGACTTTAGAGCCCATAAATTAACAAACTCTTTTTACTCAGAAGGAATATATGAACATTAGAATTCACCCAGGGATCCGATAACAATTAGGATTAACTCGATCGTAAAACATTTTCAAATTTTCAAATATCCAATTGCAATGGTTTAGTTTAGTTCAATATATAATATGTATAAATGGAACAATAATTAAAAATATATTTAGCTTATATTTAGCAATAATTAAAAACACAATTTAACGATGAAACACTTTATATTTCGACGTTATTATATCTAAAGCTAAGATGTAAGGAGTTCCTTGTTATATTTCTGTTTTTTATTTCTCTTATTTTTCTATATTTTGAGTCATCCTCTTTGGTCGTATACAATGTAACATTTATGCGCATTTACAGAATCCCATATCGCAGGTACCACTTTGGAAACCATATGCAAAGCAGATGTTCCTACATTTGTAACTAATGAAACCTGGGTAACAAGGAATCGTTGACGGGTTCTTCCATCTTGCCTCACCTGTAATAACAGAAAAAAAAAACATAGAGTCAAATTAACTCACAAAAACCGGGTAATATATTAAATTCAATAACAAACAATTGAGGCTAAATAAATTAACCTTGCTCTGATTCAGCTGGCAGGGCCAATGCGCAGCAAATAATAGCAGCCAAGATAAAAAATACAAATGTAGCTTTCATGTTTGATTTGTGGGATTTTACAAGGATCGTTACCAGCGACTTCCAATTATTTCAGTTTGACTGACTACTAGTTCTATATCAAGGAGTTTATAAAGGTCGGAGATGTTTACTTCATACTGTGTACATTATTTCTTGATTTATCTCTTGAAATGTTTTCTCGGTAACTCATTGTTTATCAGGTTTTACCCAAAAAGTGGAATAATTTTCACCGTTTTATGAACAAAGTTTTGGATGCTTATTTCAAAAGGTGCACTCACTGTTTTTTGATTTATCTGATGCAATGTTTTCCCAGTAAAACATAGTGTACCTGGTTTTATCAAACAAATGGAAAAATTTCCAAGTTTGTCTACATAATTTAGGAAATCCTGAAGAGTGAGATGTTTTTCGAGGAAATCCAAGGTTAATATGATAAGCTTTTGTTGTTTGCCTAGTAAGATTTGAGCAAAATGTTATGATTAATGATATATGATCGTTTCGAATGATGTTTGTGAACCGTATCATATCTTATTGGGAGAAGAAATCGTCGTTTTGAATAGCTCTAGAAGAAAGAAAGATGAAGAAAGGTATCCAATGGGTCTAATGGCACGTATAGAAGAGCTGGCTTATACCAAATTGCGACCAGTGTACAATATACAACACAAATGTAAAATCTATCCTTTTTTGTGGATGTGAAACATGGAAAACGACTCATTACAGCACGCACACTCTCCTAACTCTCTTAATAAACAAACACCTGAGGGACAGCCCACGGACCATCTCCACCAATCGCTAACGAAATTCGGTTAAAGAAGTGGTTTTGGGAAGGGCATATTGACTGTCCACCAAGGGTAAACGTTTATGTGGGCAACCGAAAATCACGAGGAGTAGAACCACCATTAAGGAGGTAGAGGACGCTGGAAAAAATGGGAAGACATAAGATAAATGTATGAGGCGGCTGGGTTGTAAGCGATGAGTCAATCATGAGAACACGGAGGATCCGTTGAAGGATTAATTCGAGTAAGTTCCATGAAAGTGGAGGAGAACGTTAGCAGGGACGTATTCATGGAAGCACCTACACCAAGGGTACCAAGTACTTCAACCGTAATATAATGTTCGAGAGATGTACAAAAGAAGGCAATGTGATCATGGGGTGGTTGCTTCTTCTCATTTATAATGGCGGAAATGAGTCGCAGTGGGGCTGTTGTTTGTTGTGATGAAGCCGATGTTGTGAACGAAACCGATAACGGTGGATTCGCATTATTTTTAGGTCACCATGTCTGCATTTGTACCATATTACTGTCAACTAGACACCATTCATTTCCGTAAATATAGGAAATATTTATTTCCAAAAGAAGTTTCCTTGGGGTCGGTGTGGTAAGAAGAGGTGTGGAGAGGGTGGAACAAAAACGAACTCTACGCACTGGCCCAAGGACCTCAGCACCAGAAGAAGGGCACCATAAGAAAGGGAAGACCCAGGAAACGATGGAAGAATGAGGAACATCTAGATGCTCCTTGCTCACCTAGTCTTTATCATCAAATTGAATCGGATATTCTAGTATATCCATGAGTCATTATTCAGATTTTATTTTGTGAATCCTCATTGTTAGGTTAGGTTAGGTTAAGTAAACAATTAAAGACTGAGACCATATAATGTTATAAGAGTTTCAAGAGTCCCACAATGAATATACTTGTTGCGTAAATGATCACTTATTGTTAGTTTTCGGTATGCTATAGTACAAAAAACGACAATGAGTTGTTTGTGATATGATCACAAAAAGAAAGATCTCGTACATTCTATAAACATTTCTACATTCGAACATTTGTGAGCTAAAATTATTTACTTATGTCATTTTCGTTTATGTTTGCTTAGTCATAGAGTAATAATAATTATCAAGGAAGCCATTAAATAAATATATTTTACGTATTTAATAGATACAAAATAAGGAATAAACATCTCACAGTCATCTTTCTTGATGAACAGGAAGACGTTCTTAAAATTTGTAGCTTTTCCCAAATATGGAAATGGAAGTGACTCTTGATGACTTCCTCAATTTGAATTTAGATTTAAAGATCGTAAATATTGATCTTATTTTCGACTCGATAAAACATTTCCTAAATATAATATAAAAACATAACTTTTAATATCATCAAATTAATCACTCATTATATAATAGTTAAACTTTCGTTTTGAAATTAAACCATACATTAAACTATTACGTTTTAACAACAATTATTAACTGATGCTGTTAGATATGCTTACTACTTTAGTTGTATTATATGTACTGCCATCATTTTTTTAATAATATTTAACTCAACAATAAAACTATATGATTTATGGCGTAACTATATTATTTATGGCGTACTTTCTTTTATGTATTTTATAATGCACTGACATCTGCCGGATATACTACCAATCTGTAAGTAGAAAGTTGATTAACGATGGGCCTGCCCTCTGGTTGGAAATATATGAACTTATATAAAATAAGACATGACTATAATTAATAACAAAATTTATTAATTGCACATTTGCGCCTTAAAAAACAAAATGAACAGGTATACATAAAAATATTTACTATATAAAAAAGTGTTTCCAAAAATTGGCGAGTTACCGGCACTCATGTGCTAGTTTTAAACGTAAGACGACTTATGTGTGGCAGCAGAGAAGGCGCAGGGAACTACACGACAGCGAATTCCGAGACGGTTTCCATCCGCGCGTGAACTTTCCCTCATCTCACTCCTCGACAACTTTGACTTTTCACTTAAGTGCGCTTTGTTTGCAGTTGCGCATGCGTCTCCGGACTAAACAACGCCAATTTATGAACAGGTACGGATTAGATTGAGTCGGTCATGGTACCACCCGACTGGCTAAGATACTTAGACTTGAATTACAACTTAAGTCAGGTGTTCATAAGTTATCATTTAAGTATAATATCTTAATCATGGAAGTGACTTAAGCCGAATGGAAGGACTTAAGCTAAAAACGCTTAAGTCTAGATGGCTGTGTTTTGGTTGGTATACGGTTTACCACCAACCGTGGAAGTCATGGTGGTCGTGGTGTTCATGATGATCGAGGTGGAGGTCGTGATGGTCATGGTGGTCGAAGTGGTGCTCATGGGTATCATGGTGCTTCTCATGGTGCACATGCACGTACTCCTTCTGAATGACCGGCACATGAACGACTTCCTTCTTGATCACGGGCACATGTACGAGCTCCTTCTTAATCACCGGCACGTGCACTTTCTCAACGTGATGATGATGGACGGTATGGATATGGTGTGGCACCTTGATAATCACGTGCTTGCTGCAATCACAATAGATGCTTAAGTAAGACTCCTTAAGAGGCTTAACATTTTGATAATATCGCGAAATGAAAGTTGTTACAATTCCGAGCATGGATTTTGAGCGGAACTGGAGCTGTTGATGGTATCCGATCCTGTTATTATGTAAGGCGTGGACTAGAATTCCGTCAAGTAAAGGCTACTTTATAGTGCGCTAACGGTCTTACTTTTACTTCAAGGTAAAATTATACAGCGAAACATCGGCATGAGGTCTTGACTCATCAATGCAAGGCTGTTCATTTTTTGTTATAACTTTCTTTTTCTACGATACATATTAATCTGGATTATTGCAAATTAGAATGGGTTCTTTATCTAGTAAAATGTAAATATAGCAATATATTGTTAGTTTCTTGATGGGTACAAAGAGCGAAATAGTTTTGATTCAGAAAGTATATGATTATTTATATTGCAATATTTACACCTAAATTTCTTTAGGAAATCTTCAATAGTGATTCAGAATATTTCTGCAATTCTACTGTGAAATCGGAGGATCAGTACCTGGTTAAACTATGTCATCTATTTTAATCCTTTGTAATCAAGACTTTTCTTGCTAGCGTTCTGTGGTAACTCGAGTCTCTACGACCGAACAGCACCACCGTTGAGATGCCTGTGTACGCTCGGAGTGCGCAAACGCGAACCGACCGCACCAAGCCGGGCGTCGATTCGGCGCCACTCGAGCCCAAACAGTTTATAACTTTAGACAATATATTCCAACAGTCGAGACTAATTCAATATAATCCATAGATTAAATATGACTTTTAAATTTATGTATAATTTAAGTAGTAGAATTCAGGAGGTTAATTATTTGGACATTTTTAACAAACTTACTGGTGAGAATGACCCCAGGGTTCAGGAGCAGGGGCAGCAGCAGCCATCGCCACGAGAGTAACAAAAAGGAGCAACTGTAAAAATAAATAACAATTATCACTTGAAAGTTACACACCCTTAATTTTCTTAGCTCATAAATCAACTAGTAAAATTGTTTATCTTTTTTATCCTTTATAATTTATCTTTTTTGAATTCTCTAATTTTATCACTTTATTATTTAAATACTATATACTATATTAATTATTATTTTAATACTATATTTTTAAAAATATAATTTACCATGGCGTTCATGATTGATTAATAATATTCACTGTATATCCACACTAGATCACGAGCCGACTCAATCTGATACATTTTCGGCACGATATCTGTAATATTTATACGCTGGACTACTCAGTGGATGGCACCCCACCCAAAGAGCCCCAGCCATCGCCGAAGAAGTTACAATTTCGACCAGCACGCCACGCCGTCCACGCATGTGGACGCTGATTGAATAATATTACAACCGACTTGATTATACTCATTACGTAAACGACATGCGTGTGCACTATCACTCTTTCACTCCACTGCGTATCACCCACATGCTCCGATCACAATCATCTCGCCTAACTTTCAGTAATTAATATTAATCCAATTAATTAGGTATTAATCTCTCTGTCCAGCTGTTGCGTTTCAAAGCCACGGCGTCTTGGGATAACCAGAAATGTGGCTAGTCGCGTTTCTTTCTCGTATTTAATTGTAGTTGAGGATTTGTTTTCACATTTCTGTGTGTGACAAGGTACCAAAGCGGAATTTTAATGATGGATATTGGAGACATTTGTGACATTTTGCTAGTAGCGACCACAAACTGGTTGAATTTGAAATTCCAAGTGCGTATGCACCGTGTAAGGAAAGTGGCCCACTTGCCGGGATGGCTTTTTTAGACGCTGGAAGTTGCGAGGCGCACTGAGGAAATACAATCCGAGTGCACTTTGGTTCTATTGCGGATGTGAGTGATATGCACAAGTTGCAACTAGTCGCGTTTTATCCAAATGTGCATTTTGTAATAAATTAAAAGGTAAGAGCTAAGTGCGTGTGATTAAAAGATTGTAGCTAAAAATAAATATTCATAATCATAATAATACGCATAATCTGAGGATTTTTGAACACGGGGTTTGCGTTCAAAACTGTCTCTAAGAACAGGTTAAAACAGCGTTTCCGGTTATAATTCAGTTACAAATGGTGCTGGGAATGATTCAGCCATGAAACACACGGTTTTGTATTTTACTTTAAAGAAATACACGCCAGATATCTAACCAGGACAGTGTCTCAATTGTCCAACACGGAATTGAATGAAACTTTGGGTACTTGTAGTACATATAGAAATAATTTGTGTTGTCGGGATTTTGTGCCGATTTGAGCCGTTTGCCCAAAGAAAAAATCAAAGTTCGATATATATTACTTTAACAGCAACATATCACCGTATGGGTATTGTGCGGAGCCGTAACGTACCAAGGACAGTCATAATGCAGGCGCGCGTAGGACTGCACTACGTTACTCATAAGGCGATTGTTGCTGTTAAGCAATATATACTAAACTTTAATTTTTTTTGGGCAAACGGCTCAAAATGGCGCAATATCTATAGTTAACACAAATTATTTCTATATATGTACAATATGTAAAACATGTTCATTCAATTCCATGTCGGCCAATTGCGACACTCTCCTTTTAAGAATTATCTATTGGAATACGAATTATGTAGGGTACGTGGATTTCCATATTTTTCTTATCGTTGGGTACGCCACCTATTGTCAACAGTGTTGTTTTTTTACAACTACAATATTGTGGTTACGTAATATTGCATTATATTAAAATTTGTAATTATCAGACTTATCCCAGACACTTATTATTAGTTTTATGAATAATATTTCTATTTTGGGCAACACCTAGGCGTACGAGGTTCGAGTCCTCGGGGCGGGCACTACACACTATTGTTATTATTCACACACCACTTCACACACACACACACACACACACACACACACACAAACATTAAGACTTTACACATCAATCTACAGACATCTGTAACTTACAAGAAGAACTACAATCAACAACATTCATCAACAATTCGCACCAACTACAAAAATTGTATAAGAACACTTAAAAACTTAAACACTTAAAACATATGAATTGTAAACAAAAACAAGCACAACAGAAACAAAAACAAATAAAACATATCAAAGTCGGAAAGACCCGCAGAGGTCGATAGACGTTAAAATATGTGATATTATTATTATTATTTCTATTTCATCAGAGGGAAACACCAACACAAATGTATTTAATATATAAGCCTGTGACAACTTTTCCATGATAATTGACTTGTTAATTGTGATGCTACGATTTCTATAATATATTTCATTATTCGTGGAATATATTCCAAATTTCATTCATTTTAGTTTAACATTAAAAAAATTCCAGAAACGGAAAACGTGGTTTGCTGTTTAAGAAAACCTAAAACCGTATGAAAAAAAAATCGTGTTTTCAACACATCGATTCCTACAATTTGAAAACTCAAATTTTATGCTCCTATTTTAAAGATTACTACTGATAAGAATAAAAGTTGAGTTTGCAAAAGTAAATGTTAATTCTCTTATTAGCCTTTTAGCTAATTAGACGAAGACAGTTAAAATTTGTGACCCACTCTTGCATTTGTAACTTGTTATTTGGCTTAATGTGTAAGAAACGTTCTCTGAATGCACGTTGTTCAACTAATCAAACTTAATTTAACTGAAACAAGCAAAACTAAATCTGAACTAGATCAACCCTTAACATTATATACTATCTTACTCAATCTCATAACCTCACTTAGGCTTCAACTAATAACATGACCAAACCCACTCCAATATAAATTATTCAATATACATTAAACATGAACGCTAACCGAAACTTTTAAGTAAGGGTTACTGGATGCACTGGTCCAATAGCCGATTTCGCATTTGAAAATAAATAAACGTGATAAAATGCTATCCATGTTGACATAGACGCTTCTTTCAGTGCAGAAAAGTAAACATCTGTAACGATGATTTTCTTGTTTAATTTTATATAATTTGAATCTGAAATTCAGTGTAAATTAATGAAGAAGGCTTTCAGGGCAATACAATTATTTCCAGGAAAATATATTTTAATATAAGTTAATTTAAACGGGATAATTTTTATCAGTGCAGCCGAGTCACAAAGTAGCTAAACTAGATTGTGCTTATTTTTCAAGCGCGCACGCTGCACCACAGATTTGTAAATTCAATCTCCTGCCGTAGGCCGCGATCTTAGAGGAGCATTTGGTGGGCTGATTTCTATTGAAACCAATGTGCATTCAATCAGCAACACCGGCAATTTCGGCAAAACGTGCTTTGATGGAACACAAATTGGCAACGTACCAGTAGTCATAATTAGGCGGTTTCCATGTAAGACACGGCGAGACACGCATTGTTTAACGCTACTAATTATATCATTATCAAACATAATCGAATTCAATTAATCGTAATTGAACCATGAATCATGAATGTTTTAACCTATTCCCAAAGAAACACTTGCCCGTTTGGTAAGATAACTTAAAATGACATAATTTTGCTTAAATTACTCTAATCAAATATATATTCTGAAACTTATTCAGAGAAATTGCAATAGATGATACAATTCTTAACAATGTAATACACTGTTATTTCCAGTAAAGACATATTTTATCAGGGATTGAGAGGAAGTAGATCGTCGTAAGGAAATTCACAACTCCAGGTGGAAATAGAAAGCATAGCAATTGTCTACTCAAGCTTTAAAATCATTAGTCAAACGGAAAATGAACGTAAAACGTCTTGCATCACAATGCAAAACGGTATTTTACTACAAGCGTTCACGTACAAACGTCACAGACAAACCGGTCTCTCTTATCTATTCTAGAAAAAATACGGATATGTCAACACTATAATTGGAACAGAAAGAAAAACAAGTACAATTTGGCTTTGTTTAGTTACTCAACTTTATATTGTTTCTCTTCTTTATTGTATTCTGCTATTATTTGTCTTCATTAAAAGAATTACGTCAACCAACATATGATGGTTGATTATTCATATAATTATTTATTACAAGAAAACATGGTAAATATGTATGTTTGTTGGCTAAAAAATTGAAAATCGTCGTAACTACGGAGTTGTTTTCTAAATGCCTGTAATTAAGCATGTTACGACTAAATTATTTTCGACGCACAAGCAAAAAATCCAATCTATCTTTGTGATGTAATTGATTATGTAGCACGAGTTAACCTTAAACATTACGAAAAGGTATTTCCGATCTGTATTGCAAGTTTGGGTATTTGAGCCATTTCGGTTGTTGATTTGGGTGATGGAAGTGCGAAGATCAACTTTCCAATTACTAATTAATTTAGTAAGAGTAGTAAGTAACTCGTTTACAGTCGATATAAACAACTAATACGTAATGGTCAATGATTTATGGGGTTTTGCAACGTATTTTCAGTTGATTTTGAATTAACATATCAATGATAAAGACCTGATTATGAAGAAAGAGAAGTATGTTGGTATTTGTGAAATTGCGTGGGTAATTGTAAAAATAATATTGATTATAAAAAAAAGACACAAAAAGTACAATTCAAAGTAGTAGTAGTAGTAGATAACCTTTTTATTTTTGGCATTTAACAATTTCCTTGCAAAAAGCATTCGCCAGTAGACATTTACATTACATAAAAAAAACTCAACAATAATTTACTAGTAATATTTACAACCAAAATAAATAAAAATAAAATACAACTCTGGTATTCCACCCCACCCTATTGAGTCATCCTCTCCTCCGCTGCTACACCACACACACACCATGTACTCATACCCCATCCATACCTTTCTCCTCTGCTCTTCAGTTCCACATCTTGCTCTGGCCATAATCTCTGTGCTGTTGTTTGGATTAGACCGTATCCTGGGTTATACGCACTGTTTTCGATACATTCTTGGCGCTTCTGCCCTTACACCTGTTTTGTGCGTGATTATTTTTCATATTTATTGTAAATTTGTGATATGAATCATTTGAAATTTTAATTATCGTGTGAATTTTGGATGAATATTTAATATATTCGTGTGTTTAGACTTTTTACAGCTGAGTTAAAAGTAGTTGTTGTTTTTTTTTTTCGTAATTTTTGTTTTAAATAGTCTGTTTTTGTGTATTCAATATTAAGGCAAGAAGTTAGGAGTTTGATGGCATCGTAGTAATGTTTAGATAAGTCTTTGCTTTCGAAAAAATGTATTTAACTTAGCTATCTCCAATAGTGATTTTTTGTACACAAGATGCAACTCTTCAAGTTAATGTATCGAT
>JAODAC010046559.1:0-10615 GCA_027575185.1 Mimaenictus wilsoni
TTTTCTACCCAAAAGGGTGGGGAGAGGGTAATAAAAGCCGATTTGACAGCTTGCTTACGAGATCTAGAGCCTTAACATCCCCAGAATGTTGCCCCCTGCTGATTTACGACACTCGAGTTATGGTTTCTCCGGCTATAATCACTCAAAAGGTGGCAGCATCGATCGTTTTCTTTATTCCATTTTTCATCAATAGTTAATTAAATTTAAAAATTTTCGGTCGTATCAATACAACAAGTAAAGGGGATATTTACTTGCCACTTGTCGCTTTGACAAATCAAACGCGACCACAACTATGTCCGAAGATTTCTCGACCGCGTTTACAAATTATGCTATCTATCACAGAAAATCTTCTATTGGTGTTAATTAATTCAAGCTGGCTCATGCTACTCATGCTATACAAAATGGATAAGTTTTGAAACGGATAACAGAGCTGGCGTTGTTGAGGCGTTGTCGAAAATGTAAAAAATATTTTAGAACAAAGTTTGAATTTCACGTTTTTGTTCCTAATTTTCTAAGGTCGCATAGGTTCCTCTTAAGTATATTGTAACTTTAAGCGGTTAAGTTCAAGAATTCGTTCATAGATGTCGCCCTAAGTTCGGATCTACGAAATATTTTTCTTTTACCTTCGTAATGATTCGTAATTTCTCGATTGTGATCGACGTAACAATAATAACAACATTGCGCGCTGCATTTCGGCCAGAGTTCGTCCTCAACACACATTTCGTTGTGCGTGCGCGGGCCGTGATCAGTAAGCGCGAGCGAAGAGTGTGTGTGCGCGAAACGTGTTGGTCTATTGCAGTCAGTCACCGTGTGTGGTGAGATTTTCGGCCGAATTTACGCAGCACAATTCAGCAGATTACTAGATTGGCTAGCGTTGCACGAACAAGGTACGGCCGAGTGAGCGACAGTGAAAACAAGTCGGAGTCAGGCACGAATTTGCCGAAAACAATCCGGAAATTTCGGCATATTTCGCCGCGGTGTGCAGCGTTCGTGTGACCGTGCGTTCGCCGCAGCCAATTAAATAATAAACAACAGGAGATAGAACCTTCTAATGTAATCTGTGCGCCTAAGCATCGTGAGATCGTAATAGATTCGCTGCAAGTGGTAGAGATATTAACAAACAGTGGACATCAGCAAACAGTCGGTGGACAGAGACAACGTGTTCGCGAATCGGATGTAAACAGCCGATGCACGTCGTCGTGTTGGTGAAGGTGGTGTTGTCGCTAACGACCAGCAGCTTGCCGACGGAGACCCGGTCCAAATGAGTGCGCATTTATGGCGATACAACAAACACTTCAGCTCGGCGTTGTGCTTGCAATAGCCGTGCAGCTCTTCATCGTCTTGGCGGCTGCAGAAGCTCTCGACCAACGTGAGTACTGTAACCTTCCAAAATTTGTCATATCTGAATTTTTCCTGCGTTTTATGCCGTTATTTTTAGGGGTGTGAGAAGGAAACACGTTCAAAAATATTTGATTAATTTGACAGATTACATCTTATGTCATAAAAATATACTTTGAATATAATGTTTATTGGATTTCTAATTAGGTTTTTTTATAGCCTACGTATTTTTGTTTTTTTATCACCTTTATTCTTATTTTACCGTAACTTAATCCAAACGAAATTTTAATTTAAATAATATAAAAGTTATTATCAATAAAATATTGGTCTATTTCATCATTTGACAGTTTTGTCATAAATATTATGTTTGGATTTTTATATGATCGTTGAGACATTGCCCACTTTCATCTAATTATTATTGTTAATTTCTGCCAAACATAGGACAATTTGACAGATGACAGTTTTATGCTAAAAAAAGTTTTTTTTAAACTTATTCTTGTAATTATGACGTTTATTCTGCTTCTCCTAGGTATGTCGAAAATATTTCGATATTGATTTTTCAATAAATTTAAATTTTGACAAACGTTCTATTTTGTATTATCTTTTCATTTAATACAATTACGTGCTTTTTAATACTTTAAAGTATTTTTTATAGAATTTTATTCATAATATCGCTTATTGCAAGTTACAAGAAATACAAAACGGCAAAAAACGGAAATAATTAATCCAATGTATATTTGATGAATCACAATCGTCAATATTTAGTCATTAGTAACTAACACTTTCCTAAAAGCTGAATATCAAGGTAATTTTATTTTTCAATCGATTTTCTGATTTTATAATCATAAATTCGGAAAAAAATCGAATTTATCTTCCGAGAAGAAGAAAAATAATGAAACAGAGGTTTTTTAAAAAGAATTTAAATCAAAATAGCTAAAAATTAAACATTTTATATCACAATATATACAATAATATTATCTTAAATAGCATAATTTTTCTTGTTTGTTAATGCTTAACGAATGAATCTGTTTTCCTTATAAAGATTTAGTTTACGTTTATTTATAGTCATAGACACAAAGAAATATTAGATTGACCATTCACATTTTGACAGTTGATATTTAACAAAATTCGCCACGTTTTTTCAACATTTAATTACAATGATTGTTTCGCTTGAATGCGTTCGGCTAGTTTATTCAATTAATACGTCCTTAATTGTGGCCTCATTGAAGCATTCACTGTTTTAACTGCTGCTATTGTCATAAAACGTATTTGTCATTATTAATTATGCTGCAATTGTTTGCATTTTTGTTTGTGAATATCATCAAATTGTAAATCTCTTTCTTTCTCGATAAATGTCATATTGGAGAAAGAGATAGACTTTCAGCAATATGGCACAGTCGTGTATAAATCTGAGCAGCAGGAATACAGTATACAATTTTCGAGTGTTTAGTAATCCATCGCGGTTTCGGTTCTTTGTCCCAAGAATCGACGACTCACTTGCAGGCAGCGAATATTCTACCATTCACCAACGTCACGAGTAAGTTTCCTCGTTTCGACTCTCTGCGAGAAGGGAACAGTTGCGATAGGCCACGGCAACTTGTTACCAATTTCCTCTCGCGCTGTTTGGATTTCGCATTAGTTGTGTAAATCTACGCGAGCGTTCGTCTTTTGTTCCACCCTCGCCTAGTTTCGACGAAAAGCTGGCCCAAACTTGGGCATTGTACGCTTTTCAGTAAACATTCGGGACGGTTTTGAGGGACGGTCTCGCTTCGATCACCAACGTGAGCTTGTCGGAATTTCTACCTCGCACGCGGTGAGGCTCCAGTTTAGTTTCGTCGGCAATGTGGCCATTTTTGTCGCATGGCTGGCTTGTTTGCCGGTGCTCGCTTTTGGGATACGATTGAGCTTTCGGAGGTAGGTGAGGAGGCTCAGGTTTGGGCAGTGCCATGCTATGTCATGCCCATTATGTCTTGTGTCCTCAAGCATAACGCACCGCGGATATACGAATCGTGGGTCTGGGTCCGTGAAATGTGTCAATAACAGGCAAGCTGGTTGCCTCGAACCAGGATATAACCTCAATCACGATCTAGTCACTTTTGACTGTTTTGTTAATACCATAGGATTTGCGTGAGTTTGTTCTTTGAACTGCATAAGAAATGCAAGCTTAAATAAAAATCCATGACAGGTGTTTCGATATCTAAACTTACTTCCAGTCCCAACTACAGATAGTTCCAACTACAATGTTGGTCTGAGTTTCAGTGTCACCTTTTCAGGGGTTTTCTGGGGTTTCAGCCCCAGATCTTGAAGCTGAAAACCTTATTCCAGGAACAGTTCTTGTTCCATGAACTGCTCGAGTTCTATCCACAGTTCTAAACCTAGCCACAATCCTACATTAAGTCTCAGTTTTAGGCCCAACGACAGTTCTAGTCCTAGCTATAATTTTAGGTCCAGATTCAGTTCTAGCCTCAGTCATAGTTCTAGTCACGGTTATAATTTCGGTCTCTGACTTCCTAATACCAGACGCAATCCGAATTCCAAGCCACAGCCCATTTTCTAGTCATTGTCCACTTGTAATTCTAGTCCCAACAACACATCTAGTTTCTACTGTTCTAGTCCCAGTTATTATATAGCAAATGCATTTCTAGTTCCGGCCTCAGATCTTGTCCTTTCTACAGTCCTAGTATACAGTCCCCAATATTATTCCTACTCACCGTTTTTGTTCCTAAATCGCAATCCTACCTCCTGACCTACTTTAAACCGACATTTAAAGAAATTTTACAAGCCTATTCTTAAAACTTTATTTATTTACTCCTACATATTTTTTTCTCTATCTCAATTGTCAATTTTGAAAACAGTAAGTTCAAAATGAAAAAAATCCTGACTCATTCCCTTATCATAGTAGTACCTTCATATTTATCACAGATGACTATATTGTGCTAGGTTAGGCACTCCTATCACTATTTCCCTGCGTCATTTCGCACTACTCTACAAACATTGCCTTTAACATGTATGTATGGTATTATCGACTATCTCATATCATTCTTTTGTGGGTTATGAATGCGACTAGCCTGCCTGATGATAGTCCCACCATGCAATAGTCGGAGATAGATGGGCAGAGAGATAATTTAGTTCAGTGACATGTTCACGTCACAGCACTTAGCGCACATAATACTGCCTTGTATTTGAACGCTAATGGATTCTATTGATAGTAGATAAAACATATTTATTTTAACCTATTATTAGACTACAGACGGATGGCGAATTGAAGCTATTTTAATTGCCCCCGAAAACACACTGTATATACCTTACATATTATGTACATAGATTGGACCGAATGTAATTTAATAAAAGCGCATCAATGTCAATCGTGGAGCGGGTCTTGTTTGATTTGACATTGGTTATTCGTTTTTGGAATAGCTGGGAGGGAAAAAATATTTAGAATGTATGTAAGTGTTCTGCAAAATGGCGAATTTGTTTAGAGCGGATTATCAGTATCGATGTTTGCATTCGCGGACGGGTTTTTATATGGCAGTATTTTGCGGGTGCGTGTGCGGATAATTATGCAGTTGTTTGCGCTGGGGATTTAGCGCGAACCCGTGATATTTGCATATGATACTGTCCTTTTCAGAATATATATTTATTTGGTCGCTCTGTGAATTTTCCACAATCAGATTTGTCATTTCATTTATTTATTCTAGGGTAGATAAAAAAGTGCAAATAATATTTGTGACCGTTACCCGTAGAAGAGGAGCCGGGGGGTAGAGTTCATTTTACGAAATTACGTTTTTTTTCTCAAATTTATTTAACAGATATATTTCTATAGCAAAGAAAAATGAGTCTAAATACCAAGGCCTACTAGATAGAACAGGTCGAGGATATCTATTACATTAAGGTGTAGTAGAAAATATAGCACAAGGAAAGTTGAGGTATGGAAGGAAGTCGTGGTACGGGTCCTAGTTCTAGTTCCTCCAACAGTTCCAGTGATAACTGCAAATGCAGTCCTGGTTTAATTCATAGGCCGTATTCGTGCCACATACCCAGTCAGGACAGTGGTAGGTCTGGTTAGAGAACTTGCAGAGCTATACTACCATTAACGTTCCATCTATAAAATTTGGGTAAATCGCAATAAGCATAAAAGAAATTGAAAAAATTCCGTAGAATATCTAAATTGAAGTCTGATTGTAAACATATATTTAAATATGATAATATCATGTTTGATGCCTCCGGAAAGACATCAAAAGGAAATTGAAATCTTCAGTCCTCATATACCCACAGAATAAATATATTGTCGATAAAACGCAAAAGCAAGAAAAAAAAATAAAGAATTAATTGACATAAAATCGATGATGACATCACATATGAAGAATTCCGTATTCCGGCCGGACCACATCTCGTAATACGATATCTGCAAAAACCAAGATGCAATATATTTGATTACACGGGTGGCCCCCCAGTAAAGGAGAAAAAAACCGAAACGAGTCCTTTGCTCTGAAGTTACACTAACAACTTTGAGATTGACCTCGCCTTCATTTGGGCACGGAGGAAAGGCTTCTAAAAACGTATGTAACAAACATTCCGGTTGGAATGAAACAATGGGAAAAGTTTTGTTATATCATGAGGAAGAAATAGAGAGTGCAACAAACACGTTCGATGTGTTTGTCGCGGGACATGGCAAAAGCGGCGCAAAAATAGCAATAACCTCATCCAAGGCCAGATACGTAATGCGCTTACGCTTTTTTTAATGCGACTCCGTGATGAATACAGCGCTATTACCGAGCGCAGCGAACGCGAAAGAAGCGTGCTTTCGTTTGAATGGCCGAGAACTCATTAAAATCTTGAGATATGTAATGTGGAAATGTTTACTATTTCACTCGAGAGATATGAAATCATTAAAAATTAAGGAAAATGAGGCTTCGAAATTAACCGCGGACGATAAACGGATTAACGTTTTAATTACATGTGGTTGCATTTATGTTAAGCAATTTTATAATTTTTGTTAATTAAGATGGAATATTTGCGCCTTTTTAAAGTGAGAATATACGGTGAAATGAAAATACGTGGAGATGATGTATCAACGCAAGTGAATGCCTGAATGTGCGAGGCTGAGGCATATAGGTAGAAGTAGGGATGGATCTAGAACCTGACTAACTCTACTACTATTATTGTATCTTCGCTATGTTGCGTTGACGGGAAATGTGGCAGGTATTAAATTATGTTAGAATGTTAGATGTGAAGTATATCTAGCTGTATATAGAGGACACTTAACTACTGAAGACATCGAGCTATAGAGTGTAATGTGTGTGTAAATACAAAGGAATTTAAGAAAGGAGTGGTAGGGATGGATCTAGCACCTGCAGTGCTCCTATTTATTTTTTAATAATAGACTAATTTCAATTTCAATTCAATATCTGGGATTATTTTCATTATAGTCGATTACTAGCAGAGAGTTAAGCGTGAAAGTAATGTGCCAATAAAGGTTGTCTACTACCAGAGATTCATATGTACTCTCTTGAGTACATCGTTTTAATACATTCAATGTATAGTATTGCGTTTTGTCATATTTTGCATACGTAATGCAATCAGGCAAAACATGATCAATGTGGATGTAATAAATATACCCGTTTGGCATTACGGCACACGCGCAGTTTGTTAATTTGTTCTCCCTTCTCTGAAAGCGTCCAACGTACTCGTTCTGCTCGACTGCGGTGAAAGGAAGAAGGAAACATTCATGGATCGGGTCGACGCAATGATTGGAAATTCGTATTCCATACGTGGACACAGGAAGGAATCAATCATTTCCTTCGCATTAATTGGTAGGATTTAATAATGGACCTGCCTATGATTTCTCGCCTTTTGTGAAATAGGGACATGTCCGTAAAGTGATTTAGAATTTCCAAGACAATGCTCTTTCTAAAGAGCAACTTCGAAATGAAGGACTTTAATTTGCATGGCTTAAACATAGGTATTGACGGTTATAGACCATGGAGCTTAGTCGGGAAAAATTTGATGAAAAGCATTTTGCCCAGGTTTAGTCCATCATCTGATTAAGTCATCACTGTAGAGAGTTTAACAGACAAGATCTACCAATTGTAGGAATCAATATATAAAAGACCAAAGAGGCTGGAACATAACCTAAACCAAGTGCCAAACATGTCTTACTAATTATATAAAACGAGAAACTTCTGAGAAATCATGAAACCTACGTGATTATACACTAGCCCCACGAAACAATTAGTTTGGAACATATTCCGGGTGTGCCCCTCGACTGAGTGAAAACATGACCACGTAAACGCCCAAGTGATTTGATCGCAATAATGCATATACATTTTGAATATGATTACTCTCCATCGTCTACGAATCGTGAGTACGTGCGAGAGTTGCAACTGGTCTAGCGCATTGCAGCACGTGGGTGCAGAAGTGTGCACCCACATAATCGCTCTGTCGAAAGGAACAATGGCTTATATGGCTTACTCTCGCCGGCCGGGACCGTAGGCTTCACGGCACGGCTCACATTCACTCGCGCTCGTGGGCGGGGTGCAGAAATCTAGTGTAGTAGTCGCAGCACACCGCATTGCATCGTCCTAATAGTTATCAGCGGCGGTGTGGCGTCGCGTTCGCGTGGCGAGTCATCGTCCCCGTTTTCGTTTCGCGCGCTCGCGCGGTGATTATATTCGCGAGCTGCCGGTATCAGGGGAGGAGACGAGAGAGTCACATTTTGTATCGGGTTCCCGGTGCATTGAACTCGACCGGGCAGGCAGGGCCCGCCGCCCGCTCCTTCCGCCTCGTTCGCCACTCTCTCTAGCTTAACACCCAACCGCGCTATCAGTATGACTGAATGAATGAATGTGAGTCGTAGAGATGGCGGCTTGTCATCCTCTTCATAGATGATGATTGCTCGACGAGAGTGTGACTATTCATAGCGACGTAACGCTCATCCGAGCTTGTGGGGTAATTGAGACGTATACGGGTAAATGACGTCATAATACAGTGGTTAAGTCATCTAATATCATCTAAATATCTTGATCGTTGGATATAGAGGTTGCCTGAACTTGGTTGGCGTTTTATAAAATTAACTCCGGGTTCACAAATTATTATGTTTCGCTAGCACAATAATCTTCTGAGGGTACCAAAGGGAAAAGGTACAAAACCTGTTCCTTACCAATTTAATCATCTTCTTATTCCATGTGTAGTTTCCTGAACTTCAGTTCAAACTGAAGGAAGAAAGTAACCGTGCACGCATCTGAACATAACTCCGCAAAGTGGAAGATATGGATTTTACTCTGTCAGAATAATCTTCTGCGAATGTACTCTCAGAGAGAATGAAGTAAGTCCTGTTCAGTACCTGTTTAAACGTCTCCTTATTGCTTTAATCAAATCCACTCAGTCTTTAAACAAATCGCCTAATATATAAGACTTGGTTCGGTAGTTTCCTGAACTGCAGTTCTTTCTGAAGGAAGGAAGGACGAATCTGAACATAACTCCTCTCAGTGGAAGACAAGATGAACCTAACCTGAGTGACGGTTTTCTAAAACATACTGAAATCTGATGATTTGGGGAAGTGAATGTGATTGATTATTGCGTGACATTTGGTTGTACAGAATAATTGAAAAAAGGAAATTTGTCTGAGCTAAATTGATTTCTAAAAAGCATATTCTGACATAACGTTCTTTTACCTGTGGTTACCTCCAGAACACCTAAAATCATTTCCCAGTCCTCCCTCTACCGAATCTTAAAATGAACATACGTTTTCACCGTTTTATCCACTAACAAAGTTATCAATATTCAAAGCAGAGAACTTTCAGTACATTAGATAATGCAAAGTGCGTAATACACTTGAGAATCTACCCCTTTATCCCGGCCAGCGGAAGAGACATTCTAGTCTCCCACAGGAGGGTGCGTTAATGACGCTTGTTTATGCGTGGCGTGTTTGTTACCTCACTGAACATCCGTCGTGTTATAGTCCTGCTGAGTGCAAGACAGCGGTGTGTGAATCATGCATTGTGCGCAGCGTGCAATGCACCCTTTCCGATTACCACCCGATCTTGCTGCAGCGACAGCCGCAGCGGAGGCGGTTGTCGTACTGGTGGTGGTGGTGGTGGTGGTGGAAAGTGAATGCACTTTCGGGGTCCCCGCTGAGGGAGTGCAGCAACGTTGCAGCGTCGCTGTATCGACCGGCGCCGCCACCAAAGCATACGCACGCACAACAGCGGAAATATAGTCGAAGGCTGCGTGGACGGTCAACGTTTTCAACCCCGGCGAGTTTCCAGACCCCGCCAAAAGGGTTGATAACTGCTCCGACCACAAATTAGATTTCCAAGTATTTTCATTTTACCCTTTTTGGCATTTCGGGGTATCTTAACCACAGCGTGTTTATTTGTTGATTGCATTCTGAAATATTCATGGGTCTGCGATTTTTACGTGCATTTTCATTGTTTTATGATTTTGTATTTAATGTTTTAATGATATTTGGAGAAATTATAGTGAGTAATATCAAATTTAGTATGATCTTTTGGGAAGGTATAGCATTTTGAATGTGGGTTTGCTTTTCTCAGAGAAACGGATAATTCGTTAAATGGGTTTCCAAATTCTTTAATGGGAATTTGTTTTATTATAATGAAAGTCCAGATATGCGTTGGGCTCTTTAAATAGCATCATGTGGGGTCACAAATACAGTATGTATGCATAATTTTTATTGGCCTTTACAGCCTTTCCCAAATTAAATAATAACAGAAATAAATAATAACAAAAATATACCGAACAATACTTCATATACAAAAACCAGCTATCATCCGAGGATCGCCCTTCTCATTTTCTTTTCCAGTACCATTTTGGTGATGACAGCCAGCCCTTCCCCCTTTTTCCTCCAGTCATTTTCCGACAATTTTCCCTCCTCTTCCTGAGGAATCTAGCCATACCTTCTCCAGTCCTTCACAGTGTCCCTTGCCAGGTGCTCCCAGGTATCCACCCCATCCAAACAAAATACACATTTCGTGTATTCCTGCCCCATCCAGACCTTCCTGCCTCTTTCCTCCGAGCCTCACCTAACCCTTGCCAGCAATGTCTTCTCTATTCCACTTCTTCCCCTATCCCCAAAGTACCAGGGCCTCCTCCCGATAACCTGCACCCTTACATATCCTGGGTTGTAGGTACTGCCCGTTATCCTCTCTTGCCTAACCTGCTCCTTGACTTCCCTCCCTCTGCCCCTCACCGCTTCCTCCACTGATACCTGTTCCGCCCACATCTCTTCCACCACCGCCACCGACAACCCCACCTCCTC
>JAODAC010046570.1:0-10614 GCA_027575185.1 Mimaenictus wilsoni
GCCAAGTGGTTGCTTTTCTAAGTTGCAAAACTTAGAAATAATCCATACATTGCATCCGGACTCCGATCCACAACACTCTATTCAATTCCTTTTCAATGTAATTAGTCATATTACAGGCTAACACTATTGATAAGAAGAAGAATTCACTTTAATATGCATCCCCACCGAGAATCGAACCCGTGACCTCATGGAGAGTGGTCATCGACCATACCACTGCGCCACTTGGCTGGACTAACACTTATTGTTAAATACTAAACTCGACGGCTGACTGTTCCGCACTGATTTCCAATGTTGACCGCAGGATTCCGCCCCAACTGGCCCGCGACTTTGCGCCGCTTACATTATATGGGTCATCGGGGTCTTCTCCGACCTAATCTCCTACTTAGCGCGTTTACTATTTGAACTAAGTCTCCCGCTACTGGGTGACGCCCAGTTGCAGACAACTCGCGCGCAACCTAAAATTCTCGAATGTTCTGGAACGTTCTAGTAAGGCGCTCAAGAATTTGCTAATTCAGCATTTAACTCATTGTCTTTAGCATTGACACGTGGAGTGCTTCGCTAGCAGCCTTCAATCAGACCTCTACGTAGGACCAGCTAGTTGAATCAATTAACAATAACAATTAAATATTTTCTTAATCTCAAAAGATAACGTGCTTATGACGGTGTTTACATTCGACACACAAAGTGGTATTTATTAATTTTATTTCATGGTCCTACGGCTCTGAGTGTAATCATTGAAACTTATATGTGATTCCTTTTATATCTTAGTGAACAACATTGTTGAGGCTTTTTCGTGAGGAGTGTCCCTTGTGCTCATTCCTGTACAACGGAAATATATTGATTTAATAACTTGATAGTCGCATACGCGACAGTAACATACGCAACCTTTATTGTACATTCTAGTACACCTAGAATTTTTCACTAAAACTATAATTACCAAACTCAAACACGAAACATAAATTAAATAAATAATCACCTCTATCTTCCCACCCTCCTTCGCTTCTCTGCTACCATCATTGCGATGCAGGCCACCCCTCCTGCCCTTTCATGTAGGCATCCCTTCACTGTATTCTCTTCTTTTCCCCCTCCACCCAGTGCCCTTTCATTTCCACACCAGGGGCTTCCACGTGGCGATCCCTATCCCGCATACTATACATTTAGTGTAGTCTACCCCCATCCATCCCTTGCGCTCCTTCTCCTCCAATCCGATTTAAAGGCATTCTAGTACACTTAGAATTTTACACTAAAACTATAATTACCAAACTCAAACACAAAACATAAATGAAATAAATAATCACCTCTATCTTCCCACCCTCCTTCGCTTCTCCGGTACCATCATTGCGATGCAGGCTACCCTGCAGCTAGTTTTAAGAAGCTTTTAAAATAAAAGCTACTTTCCAACATTCGACTTGTGAACATCCTCTCCTACTTCAACCTCGAAAGCACCGGGTAGGTATGAGTCCAAACCTTTGAATTCTTTTGGACGAGCCAAGGAATCAGACTTTGTTTGTTTATGTCCTGGTTATGCTTTTGGGTTCGCAACACACACACACACACACACACACATACAATCTCTAGCCAATAACACCATATCGTCCGCATCCCACCTTATGTTTCCCAATCACCACCCCGCCATCCTGACCCATTCTCAATACATTCTTCAATTCGCTCGCATACACATTAAACAACCATGTGTATGGTTGTAAACGTTAATAAATATGATACTAAATAAGATTATGCGAGATAATCGTGAGTGGAAAAGGAATATGTTTCACTACATTTCTACATTTCTGAAGTTATTTTGCAAAGGCCTGTTTACGTACAAGAACAACTAATTATACATTTTGCAAATTTTATTAAAATTTTAAATATTCATAATTTAGATAGCAATACTCATTATAATTCCAGTTGGCAAAAACTTAGCAAACACCATAGAACAGTGTTTCCAATTCTTTTTCGGGGATTCCCCCTGAGTGAGAAGGCGGGGGAGGGCCAGTATTTTGTTGCTTGAATAAATTTTAATATTTTATTAATAATTTTATGTCATTCTTATCATATGCGTCTACTAACATATAACCTAGTTGATAGATCAACATTTTATTAAAATATTAATTAAGTATTCTGTTATATTATCTTTTTTTTTTCTTAATTAAACACTGATAAGGTTAAAAATACATTAACATCTCTATATAAATCGGTGTATCATTAACTATTTACTTATCATTTCGCCTCGTCGTGTAAACGAATTTATTCATTGTTAACGGTATCATTAATACCATGAATTTATTCATACTTTTGAGTACAGTTTTGTTATCCCCAATTTGGGCACAATCTACGCCTACATTTGATCCTGCTGATAAGGGTTTAAACAGTGTAAGTATTCCAAGCTTTTTTTATCAATAGATATGGAGGAAAATAGAAAAGAAAACTATGAAACATTGAAATAGTTTTGAGGTTATTATAATATTTTTAAATTAAAGTTCGAAATGATAAAGATATTCCAATGCACATAGTTTCATCGTTCCTATATTTTTTTACCGATCATCGAGTCTTTGGTCATTAGAATTTATTTTGCTCTACATCCGCCGGGAATCGAACCCGGGGCATTATGGTCAACAGTCGTCGAACATACATCGAACCATAGTTAGACAACCTTGTTTATTAAAAGAAAATTAAAAGAAAAGTAGACAATGCTTCTAAAAATGTCTCAATTATTTCAGACCCAACTCTTAGATAAGTATAAATACGCTTATCAAGTATACCCGGTAAAAACAACCGATAATTATGAATTAATCGTGATCCGCATCTTACCAAAAAATCCAACTGGTCCTGGAGCTGGTAAAGTCGTCTTCCTGAATCACGGCTCAGTTGCCACCTCCGATATCTGGCTTTTCCTAGGCCCTGGCTATGCTTTAGGTTTGTGATAATTACCAGAATTACCTGAACAATTAAACAACTTTCCGCTTTCAGCGTACTTACTCTCCGATGCTGGCTATGATGTTTGGCTGCAGAACAACCGTGGTAATGGCATCTCCATGGGAGGTGGACCAACTGGAAGCGAATTTTGGAACTTCGGCGTCGACGAAATGGGCAAACTGGACACACCACCAGCCATTGATATTGCTCTGGCTACCACAAAGAAGCCGGACTTGATTTTCATAGGCCATTCAGAAGGATGTACCATGTATGCTATTATGTGTCTGGAACGACCGGAATATGTACCTAAAGTCTCTAAATTCATCGGATTATCTCCATTGTTTATTATGAAATTTCCATCGATTACAAATTTACCAGCTGGTATATTGAATCCAATTGGCACTGTAAGTTCCTTTCAACTTTTAACTTTTGGCTTAAGTATTGTTCAGAATCTCGGAATTATTCAGGCCGCGCTTGACCGATTGATGAATGTGTATTACGTAAGGTAGAGTAGAGAGTAGAGTGTGAACGCGGGATAGTGAAATCTATAGGGTTTTAAGTAATAACAAAGTTTATTATTGTGACACTGCGGTCGTGCGCCTCTACCAAATATGGCGTTCGAGAGGGTTTTGATTTATCAGTGTTTATCTAACTCGCTTGGCTGAAGCTCCATCGAAGAAAGCACCATCAGTGTCTTTGTCTAATACTACCTGGGATAAAGTAAATGGTACTTACCACTTGAAAACGGACATCTCTAGGTCGTATAGAGCCGACGCGGAGATTGGTGGTGTAATGCTGACGGGCTTCGGCTAACTGGTAGTTGCTAGGGTGGCTAGCTGTGGGGATGTCTTCGGGTGGCACAATAGGAACTCACGAATGTTTTTAACTTGGCGTATATTAATTAGCAGCAAAGCAAAGTTATAACGAACTACAAACGATCACGACTACTAACTATTCTGCGACGGTGGCGACTGATCGGGCGATGACGATTTGGACAGCGTGGTGACGAACAGCGAACTGACTATTACCGAACAGTCCAACCAGTGCTACTGCGCTTGAGTCGTGGGTTTATATACTGATTTGCTCCCATTTAGGGAAGATAGGTACTTCCTTGGTTGCCTCGTGGAGCGCGTGGCTGACCCTTGGTATCTGAAGTCACGTACATCTTCGTTTTAGCTTTTTAGTAGAGTTTGTATGCAGTCTATGTGCTTCTTCGAATCACACTTTCTTGGTTTTATTGTTAACGCATTTTTTGGTGTCATCAGTTTTTTCACGTTCCTGTTGTGTATGCGTTTTGGGACAATCAAAGTTTTGTTTCCTTTGTGTCCAGTTCAGAGAATTATCCGCATTTCCGGTCAGTCACATTAACATCTAAATCTATTGGACATGTCTAAGTCTACGAGACATCCTATCTGCACAAAGAAATCTCTTGTCTAAACTTTCCAGGAATATTTATTCAAAAGATGCAAAGTGGTGCATTTTGTAAAAATCTAGCCGCACTTCATAAACATGCCAAAAGTCCTCAACATATATGTTATATATTTTAAAAACTCCTTTTAAAGGTGAATCCAATAAACTTCGATCTTGGCGGGTTCTACGCCAAACTGGCGCGGAACTGTCTACTGGATCCATCAGGGTTGATTTGTTATTATGGATATCAGGCTGTTTTTGGGATCTCACCAAACGAAATAAATCCACGATTCTTAAGAATCATCCTTCCAAGGTATCCGAGTAGTGCGTCAGCTAAGACTATTATACAAGTCGTTCAGTGGTACGGTCAAGGTAAGTTTAATTGAAACTTATTAAAAAAAAAGATATAAAATGATTGCCATTATTTTAGATGATATAAAAAAGTTTAACTATGGACCCAATAATATTGCTCACTATAACTCAACGTTCCCACCGATTTACAATATGAGTTTAGTAGCACCTAATACCCCGAAATATATTTATTATGGCACCAGGGATAATATGATACCACCAGCAAATAATAGATATATTATTCCAAGAATGAAATGCGTTATTCAATCTGGAGAATTGCCTTACGCCTTTGGTGATACCGTGATTGGCTTAACGGCTAAGGATAAAGTTAATTTGCCAATTTTAAATATTTTAACACAAACTGTTGCACCATGTTCTTAAATATATGTTGTAAGAATATGAAATATATATTATTGTATTTCACGACTTTATCTGCCGTCTGTATTTATGTTGATAATAAAATTTCATATTTTTAATATTACAACATTTTTTGGTTTCTATATTAGTTATTTCAAGAAAACTGTTTTTTTTTTCGATTTAGGCCGACTATGGACCACGTGAAATAGTTTCCCATGATGTTTCTTTCCTCATTCTTCTCTTCTAGTACTCCTTCATTCTTTCTCCAAGCTGCTTTTTCCTTCTTCTGTTCATTTTCCTCCAATCTTCTTTTTTTTCCTTTTCTTTGAACCCCCCGAATCCCCTAATCTTCTCCCTTAATTCTTTTCTATTCTCCACCTCTCCACCATCTATTTTCAGTACTTTCATGTCTTTCCTGACCTTCTTGATCCAATGACCAACTAGTGACTTACTAGCTCACCAACTATGACGGAACCAACTAACTAACCTACTACTGCTCCTAGGCCATTGGATTACATTGCATTTGGATTTCCCGCCCCCGTGGGGTGGTAGTTCTCACCACCTGTGTGACTCGTGGTACCTCTTGTTTCTCTCAAGCATAGCTTAATTTACGAACGCACTGCTGCTATGTCGTTACCTTGTTTATACCTTACTTTTATTTAGTGGTGCACATATTCCCACCCAGCACGCTTGCTTCTCAGAATGTCCCTTGCGCATAAACCTCTTGGAGTCATACATAACTGGATATATCCTATGGTCTGAGAAAGATGAGAAAGGAGTCCAGTGAACAATGCAGGCTATGTCACGAGGGCGCAGAGTCATCCGAGCTGATAATCTGCTTGTGCAAGTCAGCGAAAGATTTGCGTTCCAACTTTCTAGGCAAGGCTTTCCTGCTAGCATATGAAGTGGACGAGTTACCCCCAAGAATATTGTAAGGATTATAAATAACCTAGGACTCCTTTCATGTTAGATAATTTGAGGCAGAATAATGGATCAATCTTGTCGCAGTTCACAAGGGGCCAACTCCCTCACCGGCCCCCTATAACCTACAACAACCTATTAAAAAAATAGTCGTATTCTTCATATTTACAAAATACTCCTTTTCTGAAATTTATATTTATATATTGTAATAATAAAAATCAGTATATGCAAAAATTAAATAATTTGTTTTAATTGTTTTACTTTGCATTTCGGCTCGTCTTTATTAACTTTTATTGCAATATCAGTCATTATTTATCTTTCTTATCAGTTAGAGCTTACCTTTTTTGTCTTCGTCTGCAAGTTTTCTTATATTTAATTTTACAGATATATTGACGAACATTCCCGAATCTTTACTCAATCACTCTGTACCAAATAATCTCAGTATCCGATAATTAAATACCTACAGTAAATTCGTGTATATAAGCCTGTGACTGTGTTCCAATTCAAGAATTGATATACATTTCGCATACTTTTAGTCTTTTTAATTAAATATGAATATTTTAATATTTTTTAGTATTTTTCTAATCTCACAAATCAGGGCAGAAGATACACCTACTTTTGACAATGCTGATACTGGTCTAAATACCGTAAGTTACATTCTTAGAGAGGACTCTCAGTAAGCTGAACAAGTTGTTAATGATTGTAATTTTTTTAGACTCAACTATTAGACAAATACAAATATCCTTATCATGTGTACACAATAAAAACTGAAGATGGATATGAGTTGAAAGTGATTCGCATGTTGCCAACAAATCAAAATGGTCCAGGAGCTGGGAAGGTTGTGTTTCTAAATCATGGTGTAGTGTCCACTTCAGAAATGTGGTTATTTTTGGGTCCTCGTTTTGCTCTAGGTTTGTATAGTTTTACATTTTTTTCTTTTTCTTTTTATATAAGATTATTAGAAAATGTGATATGAAAAAGTAGTATATAGACGATGTTATCTGTGTTTTTCGATATATTAATCCACTTGAGTCATAGCGTGATAGCAAACTTTCGATAGCAATGTGTAAAATCGTATATTGTACAACGGGTAGGGAATTGTACCCGTTTCCTCACGACTATGAGAAACTGCAGCACGAACTGAAAGTCAATGTTACAGGATCATAATTTGGCCCTTAAAAATGATTCACATAATAAATGATTTGGAAATTCAAGTTAGGCTAGTTGTAGTTCCACTGTTCTCCACTGATCTCTAACATGACCAGTGTCTGATGAAAGGGTGCACTGTGATGGATTGGTTTTGTTTGTACTCATAGTAGGAGTATTGAATCAGCCATCTCGTTGATGGGATGCTTTTGTCGGTATCAAGCCGAAAACGAGTCGGTGTTACAGGATCACAACATGGCTCTTAAAAATGATTCTCACAATAAACGATTTGGAACTTCAAGTTAGGCTAGTTGTAGTTCCACTGTTCTCCACTGATCTCTAACATGACCAGTGTCTGATGAAAGGGTGCACTGTGATGGATTGGTTTTGTTTGTACTCATAGTGGAAGTATTGAATCAGCCATCTCCTTGATGGGATGCTTTTGTCGGTACCAAGCCGAAAACGAGTCGGTGTTACAGGATCACAACATGGCTCTTAAAAATGATTCTCACAATAAACGATTTGGAAATTCAAGTAAGACTAATTGTCGTACCACGGTTCTCCACTGGTCTCCAACATGACCTATGTCTGATGAAAGGGTGTTCTGTGATGGATTGGCTTTGTTGAATTCATAGGATGAATATTGAATGATGTGGTCTGCCTTCTCAGCCATCTCGTTGACGGGATGCTTTTGTCGGTACCAAGATTTGTTGGCACAAGATATGTTCGCGAGTTTCGACACTAACTTTACGCGATCACGATAACCGCAGCCGGACCGATCATCGCGGTTCAAATCAACGTCGGGTACTGCTCCGCGGGCTGACCATCGCGTGTTCACTTCAACGTCGGGCTAACCATCGTGAGGACACTTCATCGTCAGTATTATAAAAGATGAACGGCTGCTTTAATTATTACAGAAACTTGCAGTATTAATGACTATTACATTAGCTAACAGATTCTTTTTGAATTTTTGAAATATCTCATATAGTTTTTGAAATCTATGTATTATAATAAGTAAAGCAACCGTTCACGTTTTATAACTCTGAGGATGATACGCCACTCCAATGAAATTTTACGACGATGATGAACACCCACGATGGTCTGCCCGCGGAGATGTGCCCGACGTTGATATGAACAACGATGAACAGTCCTAGACCCCACAATAAATGCATTCATCACATCGCATTGCGTCGGGGCAACCAATTTATGGTCAAGTAATTATCCTGAGACAAATAGTTTGTGTATTTGGAATCAAAAGACAGTTTTATTCGTAAGAACAAATTGGCAAAAATCCGAGCAGAGCGCGAATGTTGAAAAATTGTGATCTTGAAGAAGTTCGGTCTGATTGAAGAGAAGTACAGAAGATAGAAAGTGCTCGTGTTGGATATTCTAGGCGTCTTAAGTCGAAGGCAGTGGATTCTTATTGCCTAACGTGACTTGGCCAAATTATATTATATTCTATTATTATATTTTTAGCATATATGCTCTCTGATGCTGGCTACGATGTGTGGTTACAAAACAATCGAGGTAATGGTGCATCCATGGGAGGTGGACCATCTGGAAGTGAATTTTGGGACTTCAGCCTTGATGAAATGGGAAAACTGGACACCCCGCCAGCAATTGATCTTGCTCTATCGACAACAAAGAAATCGGACTTAACTTTTATCTGCCACTCGCAAGGATGCACTCTGTATGCCATAATGTGCCTTCAACGACCAGAATACGCAGCAAAAATATCCAGACTTATTGCGTTATCTCCGTTATTCAATATGAAATTCCCATCTGTCACACATTTGCCTCCTGCTACATTTACAACAATAAGTAAAGTAAGTGAATTCCCATATCAATATATTACAATGTTCAAGCAGATTTCAATAATAGTCTGGGAGAAGGACTGCTCTGAAGTTAACTACAAGACATAGCTAGGAAAGATTTGTGGGCTACGGTGTGCCGTTGATTGCGAGTAATGATGCAATTCTATCAGGAATGACGAATAGTTTATTTATCACACTAGTAAGAATAGTTGACAATGAGAAGACGAAGGGAACAGCGATGTTGCGCGTGCGGCAGCAGAAAACGAACTCCTAGAGGTACAGAAATATAAAGACCTCGAGGGTGCATTAAAGATAGAGCGATCCAAAATTACTGTCATTATTTTTTTCACATTAGATCTTTTTAACCGTCGATATTTTTGAACACTTTTAAGGCATACACTATCAACTTTGATCTTGGCAGTTACTACGCAAGTGTGGCACGCAAATGTTTACTGGAACCAACAGGACTTGCTTGTTTCTTCGGCTACCTTTCGACTTTCGGTTGGACACCTCGTGAAATGTCGATACAATTTCTGAAAATAATACTTGCCGTGTTTCCGAGTAGCTCATCAGCCAAAAACATAATGCAAGTGGTACAATGGTTCGGTCATGGTAAGACTATTTCCATCCGAACATTTCGATAATTCTTTGAAATATTTAAAAATGTTTATTATTTATTTTAATTATTATTTTATTTTAGATGATATCTTTATGTACGATTACGGATTCTATAATACCGTGCATTATAATTCGGACAAACCGCCGATTTATAATATGACTCTGGTGGCACCAAATACGCCAAAATATCTATATTATGGCAACGAGGATAAAATTATACCGCCACACAATAACCGGTATATTATTCCAAGAATGAAATGCGTTATTCAAGGATTCGAATTGCCTTATTCCTTTACTGATACAGCTTTTGGATTAAGTGCAAAAGATAAAGTTAATATTAATGTTCTAAATATATTGGCACAATCAGTTCCTAGTTGCTTATAGGGTATTTTTTTTTGGTAATGTATGAGTGCTCTATTTTTATTTCTATTTTTACGATATAATAAATATGCATGCAACGATATTTTAATATTTGAATAGTTACTCATTACTCATTGGCGTGTCTAAGTAGGGTAATTGTAAGTGTTGCGAACTGTCCTACTGTTGACAATATCAACCTTAGGCAAAAACACCGAAGGTCTTATATTTTAGCAGGATCCGAACTATATATAGTGAACTTTTATTTTGGCATATTATACATATACACCTTCTCCTTCCTAAACATTAACATAAAATCTTAACTTAAAGTATACAAAAAAAAACTAACAAAATATATCTGTAAACACAAAAAAAAACAAAGAAAAAACAACAATTGCAATATGCACATGCCTGCCCTACACTGTACGCCTCCTTCTTTCCTTCTCCACTAATACCCACCGTATCCAATCTATCCCTTTGCCTGACTCACACAACCATTCTACAAGTGCCCTTGGGTCCTTGGGTCCTTTCCTTCTGTTTCTCCCAACACCTCCATTCGTTCGCATTCGCTCACCAAATGGTCCTATGGGTCCCACCCCCTCTTTCCTAATATCCGCATCTTGCCCTTGCTATTAACCGTTTTTCTTCATTCCTCGAATCTCTTCTCATAACATATTGCGGAACCTTCCCGACTACCTGGCACTCCTTATAGCCAGGATATATA